>JAVGWX010000012.1:42053629-42198629 GCA_036924085.1 Ariolimax columbianus | reverse complement strand
ATAGCCATCCATCGCAAGCGATAATCACAACAGTAGTCAGGCATGTTGTGTTGCCCCTCAGCGATGAGTCCGGAGGTGGCTGTATAATCCAATTCTGGCACAGAAACTCCTTCCATATATGCGGATTTAAAGTCAGGGTTGGACACGTTTTTTTATGGCTTTCGCCTTATTTCTCTATTCAACAACCCTGATTTACACAGTCCACGCCTCACTGACATACTGAAGGGTGGTAAGCATCCTGGCTCGGTAGACTGAGAGTTTTGTATCAAGGCTAAGAACTCTCCGATCCCACACGCTGTTACGCAGCCTCCCAAAAGCAATATTGGCCTTGGAGATTCTGTTGCTGACCTCAGAGTCAATAAGTTTCCTGGAAACGGCTGAACATACTGCTCTTTTGATTTTAGAGAGTTCCAACTTCCGTCATGTACGGTTAGATGAACACAATGGCGATTTTTAAAATATGTTTAGATTTTGAAAAGGATTTCTTTTTTATTTTTCGCTTGGATTTGAAGATTAACCCATTATTAAGAATGGATGAGTTATGTTTCTACAATAGATTTTTCTGAGGTAGATCTATTTAGTTTGTTTATGTAGATACAATAATTATATTTATAGTCAAAGTGACAGACATACTCATTACGGTAAACATCAAATTCTGCCATTGTTTTCGTCTAATCGTTCATGACGGAAGTTGGAACTCTCTAAAATGAAAAGATCAGTATGTTCAGCTGAATTTATGGTATTAACCCGGTAGTTTATATACGATAAAGCGATGACCCTAGAGTTGATGGCGTGCAACACCAGTGAAACGGAGACAAATCATCGTAATCTCACGCCTTAGACCGGAAAAAGATAAATATTACAATGATGACATAGGCAAGACGACTGGCAAGACCAAACTAATAACGAACAATGAGGAGGAAGATAATTTAATGATAGTATCTCTATAAATAGCAAAGCAGTTGAAACAATTACTCAATTCAAATATTTGGAGACTATCATTGGCGATGAGGGTACCAGGGTGGAACTACGAATGAGGACTGACCAGGCTATGACAAGTCTTACCTCACTGAAGCAGATTTGGAGAGATATAACAACATATCCCTTGCCACTCAAATAAATTGTATGTGGACATTGATCCTCTCCATGTACCTGTATGCTTGTAATACACGGACATTAAACACTGCATCGGAGCGGAAAATACAGGCCATGGAGACGAGATATTTCAGAAAGATCCTTGGAATATCATATAGAGATCATGTCATGAATGTTGGTGGAATATCATTTAGAGATCATGTTATGAATGATGGTGGATTATCATATAGAGATCATGTTATGAATGTCAGTGGAATATCATATGGAGATCATGTTATGAATGTTAGTGGAATATCATATAGAGATAATGTCATGAATGTCAGTGCATGCAATACTTTTCGACAGTCTATTAGATCACATCTGAACCTCCTTTCAATTGTCAAATCATGAAAGCTCTGATGGTACGGCCATGTGATGTGATACGTTCTCATGGTTTACGTAATGTGTTACTCCAAGGCGCAGTTCCGGACAAGAGAAGGAGAGGTCGCCTGAAGATGGACCGGACAGATGATATTTGCAAGGGGACTGGAGTGACATTAATTGAATCCGCAATGCTCGCAATGGACAAGAGTACGATGGCGAGGGACAGTTCATCAAGTACCGAGATGTGATGCCCGTACGACTACCTAGGTTCCTGGACAGACTAGAACCTTCATTGCACTAAAGCACAGCTTTGTGAGGTAGAGTGGCCATATCCCTTCCACGCTGCCTTTTAACTTTCCTAGCCAATTAACCATTTACAGCTGGGTCAACTGGAGCTGCCGGTAGTGGGAGTTGAACCCCGTATCTTTGCCATAAAAAGCGACTGCTTTACCACTACCCAATAGTGGCCAACATGAAAGCCAAAAGGAGGTGACCTCTCTATCATAGAAACAACCCAACTGGCCAATCATCAATTTATCTGCACACTCGATTGCAAATATTTACATGATCTCGTCATCTCCAAGAGGTAGAAGAGGAGCGACAGAAGAACAACCTAACTGAATACAATTAACAAACAAAATATAACAAATATGAGGAAGTGAAATGCATGAGTAGCATATCGTTACCTGCATTTTGGTTTCCCTGTGACCTTTGACACCGCACACGAGCCTCCATTCATGCAGTAGTCGTCACAACTTGGCTTCACAAATTCACATTTATTGTCTTTCTTATCAGCCCCGCCTGTATCTTTCTTTTCAGACCCGTCTGGACAAAGGCACACATAGCCTCGGGGATTCTGAGGCTGGTTGAAGCAGCTTTCTTCAGGGTTACAAGTTGACCCAGTGCAGTTGGGTTCCACTGTCAATAGTGACAATAAATATCAGTATTTATATCTATAAATTACTGCGCTTGTTTCTGTATATTAGTGTTATCAGGGTTGTTCTTCTGTCTCAGCCAATGCCTAGTTTCGTCATGTGTTCTTGGGGAGTCAGTAGTTTTTTTGTCCTTTTAAGGTAAGTCCTGGGAATCAGTCAATGGTTTGTAGACCCGGAAATCAGTCAAAGTTTTGTTAGTACTAGGAATCAGTCAATGTTTTGTAAGTCTTAGGAATCAGTCAATGTTTTGTGAGTCCTGGGAATCAGTCAATGTTTTGTGAGTAATAGGAATCAATCAATGTTTTGTGAGTTATAGGAATGTCATGAGCATGTGAGTCCTGGTAATCAGTTAAGGGTCTATATCTGTCATCTGTTATGCTTGTATTAAATTTGGAATATTCTGTATCTGATTTTAGGTAGCCAAAAGATATTTGAAATGATTCCTGTCTTCTGCCTTGAATTACCATGTTGGATCAAAGACCACACAATCCATCTCCTTGGTCAGCAACTGGGTGGACATTTATTGTTGTAGGGCCACCAGGATGTCACTCTTTATGACATCACTGAATTAGATTTGACACATGTTATTAGTGTTGTGCATTTGGTCCATTAGAGAGAGACTGACAATGTTCTTTGTTCCATTACACTTTGAGCAAATAAAATCTTCTATGTACTCGTTTTACTTAGCTACCCCTTATCGTAGTCATATTCCCTAGATATAATTACCATGACATATCTCATCTGATGATGTATGGGTTTGATTTAGCTCTTTGAATACGTCTCACCACTTTATACGCCACATAATTTTATGTTGTCTATGTCTAGCCAATTTAATGGCATCTTTTGTTTCTTTGCTAAACTTACACATTTTGAAGTTACTATATAAAAATTCATTCTGGTTTCAACACAGAAGAGTTCTTATTACATTTGCCTTATGCAATCAGGGTCAGATCATCTCGTAATTAGTGAGGTTGTTGGGGCACACATGAAGACATCCTCACAGCCCCACGCCACACTTCTCTGTCAGCTGCAGCTGCCTGTGTCTCTTCTGGTCGGAGATTGGTCCATTCTTTTATGTTGTCCTCCCACCTCTTTTTGGGATGGCTTCTTCATCGTCTACCTTGAACCTTTCTATGCAGGATCGTATTTGCAAGACCATTTGATCTCGTTATGTGACCGTACCAAGCAAGTTTCCTTCGTTTGACAGTTGCCAAGAGGTCTTCAAAAGGCCCTATAGCTGTTGTAATTCTATCTCGTATTTCCTCATTTGTAACTTGATCTTTGTACGTGATGTTTAAAAGTCTTCGGAAACATCTCATCTCAAAGGCCTGTATCCTTCGTTGAAGGTTAGCTGTAACTGTCCATGTCTAACAAGCATAGAGGAATATTGACAGGACCAATGTATGCATTAATCTGATTTTCGTGCATAGTGCTTACCGTTTATCTTGCCAGATTTTGTTAAGCGGTTCAATCGCTGCTATTGTCTGTGCTATTCTGGCCAACATCTCACATTTTGATCTGTCATCACTGACAATCGAACCCAGATATTTAAAATGGCCAACCACTTCAAGTTCCTGACCATTAGCTTTTATCCTACTGTTGAATCCCTCAACGTTGTTGGTCATTAATTTTGTCTTTCCAGCGTTTATCTCCATACAATAGTCAAGAGCTGTTTCATCGAGCCTTCTGACCCATTCCTGGAGCTCTGCTTCTGAACCTGCCAACCCATCGATGTCATCTGCAAAACGAAGGTTAGTAATCATTCAACCCCCTATCTTGACAGTACCAACGTGACCTCCAAGTGTCTCACTCATAATTCCCTCAAGGAATATATTGAAAAGGGATAGAGAGAGTGTATAACACTGTCTCACACCAACTGTTGTGTGAAACCAGTTCCCGTGCCTCCCATTCACAAGAACTGCGCTGGACCCCTTGTCATACAGGTGTTCAAGGACCTTTATAATATTTACGTTGATTTGATACATCCTCATGGTTGCTCATAGCGCATTATGTCATACCCTATCAAATGTCTTCTTAAAATCAACAAACACATGATACAGTTATTGCTGCTATTCTAGATATTTCTTGTTTAAGCCTTAAATTAAATATCTGTTCTGTAGTGCTTCTTCACTGTCTGAACCCTGCTTGCTCCTCGGCAATGATGTTCTCTGCTTGGGGTTTGAATCGGTCGAGGATTAACCTAAGCATGATCTTGCCAGGTGGCTGATGAGGCTTATTGTTCTGTAATTTTGGCACAGCTTTAGGTTTCCAGACTTAGGTAACAGTATAACCATTGATTTTGTCCATAAGTTCGGCCAGTTTTCTGTCGCCCATATTTTGTTGCAGATGTGTGTCAGGCCTTCCACCATTACCTCCACATATGTTTGTAAGAGCTCTGCTGGTATATTGTCCATGCCGGCCACCTTCCCTCTCCTCAATATCTTTATCGCTGCAGCTACCTCTTCCTTCGTAATCAGTTGGTTATCCTCTATAGTTGTTGGTGTTGGAGCGATTGTTTTCTAATGTTCGTTCCGTTCCTCATAGTTGTATAACTCGGAACAGTACTCTGTCCATCGTACCAGTACATCATTATCCTCAATAAGGCACTTGCTGCTTGTTTGCTCCAAGGGAAAAGTAATACCAATACATTTGGAACAAGGCAAGGTGCAGAAACAGCTGGATCTGCAGAAGCTGCTGTATCAGCAGAGCAATGCTCTATCTGTTTGCCTGTCGGGGCTTCACTCCTAGACCAGCCGCCAACCAAGGCTAAGGGCCTGGTCTGCCCTGCCACAACACTCAGCTAAGATTGTCTTTCCTCGCTCTAAAATAAGGCATTGTATACTCTTGAGTGTGCTCCTTCGCGCATCGTCGGTTGTCAGGTTTGGTAGACGCTGACCAACTTTCAAAGTTACCAGAAAACAGATTGCACAGACACATCTGACACAACCCGACAAGACATGCCAGTACCTTATCTGCAAGGCTTCAGATGGTTTGAAATCAGAGTTTTCCTTCTCCTAGATGAGCTGCCTTCCTAGGCTTTCGAGCCCCAACTGCCTAAAACTACCAGTTTTAGGGCACCAGTGGCTCGCCTTCCACCCCTTCTCCTGTTAGTCAAAACAGTTCTGCCGCGCGAAGGCCAGGAGATGGATTTTGTTGTCAGAGGCTATATGAGACGCACAACATGGGAGCATTTAGTTGGTGTTGAGAGTTCATTCTCAACCCAACCCCGGCTATAACAACATTTAGAACCCAAGGCCTGTTCTTACCTCCCCAGTTAGTGGGTTTGTTCTTACCTCCCCAGTTAGTGGGCTTGTTCTTACCTCCTCAGTTAGTGGGCTTGTTCTTACCTCCCCAGTTAGTGGGCTTGTTCTTACCTCCTCAGTTAGTGGGCTTGTTCTTACCTCCCCAGTTAGTGAGCGTGTTCTTACCTCCCCAGTTAGTGGGCTTGTTCTTACCTCCCCAGTTAGTGGGCTTGTTCTTACCTCCCCAGTTAGTGGGCTTGTTCTTACCTCCCCAGTTAGTGGGCTTGTTCTTACCTCCCCAGTTAGTGGGCTTGTTCTTACCTCCCCAGTTAGTGGGCTTGTTCTTACCTCCCCAGTTAGTGGGCTTGTTCTTACCTCCCCAGTTAGTGGGCTTGTTCTTACCTCCCCAGTTAGTGGGCTTGTTCTTACCTCCTCAGTTAGTGGGCTTGTTCTTACCTCCCCAGTTAGTGGGCTTGTTCTTACCTCCTCAGTTAGTGGTCCTTTTTTCAATAGCTGAATATGCTGCGCCAGTCTGGAAAAACTCATCCCATGCAAAACTAGTTGATACAGCAATAAATGAGGTGGGTCGGATAGTATCAGGGTGCCTAAAACCCACCCCCATTGATAAAATATACCCCATAATTGGCATATCACCACCCGAGAATCGAAGAAGCGTCACAGCAGAAATTGAACAAGAAAAACAGGAGCACGACCCAAGGCACCCAATTTTGGACATCAGGTACAGAGCACAAGACTCAAATTCAGACAAAGTTTCAAAAAATCAACACATCCCATACAGACAAACCCTGAAAGTCGCGGTATCGATAGATGGCACGAATTGATACAGGCCCCACACGCACAGAGATGGAACTTTGGGAGGAACCTGTTCCCGGGCATTGTCTACCATACACAACATGGAAGTCGCTGAACAGACTCCGAACTGGTGTATCAAGGTGCAAGAGCAATATAAAACAATGGGGATACACAGATGATGACACATGTGACTGCGGCGCAATATAGGACCCAGACCACCTGATGACCTGCCGCAACCTCCAATAGACAATCAATGTCACTGAATACTAGATGCATGTTATATGACATGGTGCTTGGACACAGAAAGTAAGTGGGCCTGTTTTTACCTCCCCAGTTAGTGATCCTGTTCTTACCAACCAGTTATGGAGGACAAAGAAATCAATCAATGACTGAAAAGTGTGATCTGACCTTTTGGCTGCTTGCTTTCCTGAATGATGGTTATGTCCCTAGCATGGGCCAGTGTGTTGAACAAGATGTCGGCTTTGTGCTCAGTGCAGTTCTTGAACTTGTGAAGTTTGAGTACCTGGCTTTGTTTGTGAGTCAGCACATAGATGTAGTCTTCAAAGACTTCCAGAACATACGGTGAATCTGGTTTGACTAAAATGAGATCAGATTTAGATAATAATGTGAATTAGAATTAACTAAATTAAGATTCAATTTAGATAGAAATGTATTCAGATTTGACTAAACAGAGATCAGATTGAGATAATAATGTGAATTAGATTTTTTTCTTCTTCTTCGTTGCTCATTCTCAAACTTCTGCCACCAAACTCTGAAAAGGGCTTTGCAAGTAGCAGGATGTTGTTCAGAGAATGGAATGCGTTGTGTTGCAGTTGGCATCTTGACTGCGATATTTGCACCTTTCGGTTCAACATATCTGACTTGAGCAGGCTTTTTTGGGTACTGGGTTAGCCTTCCCTTTTCGATCCTTCTTCTCTGCGAGTCTGCCCTGTTGCAGCCGTTATCCAGGATGACCGCGTGGAGGTGGAGAAGTGTCTTGGCAGCTCTGGTTCGCTGGCCCCGACGCTAGCAGCCAGCTTTGGGTCGGTGACCACTGCAGCTTATGGACTCCTCAATATATTGATTTGACTAAATTAGATTTGACTAAATAGAGATCATATTTAGATAATAAAGTGAATGTACTTCAACTAAATAAAGATCAGATTTAGTCCATATTGTGAATATGATTTGACTAAATAGAGATCACATTTACATTGTATGATGAATCAGCTAAATAGAGATTATATTTAGATCAAAATATGGTAAATCTGATTGACTAAATAAAGATCAAATTTAGATAGTAATGTCAATCATATCTGAAAAAAATAGAGATCAAATATGGATTATATGGTAAAGCTGATTTGACAAAATAAAGATAACAATTTAGATCATATTTTGAAACTGATTTGACTGTGAGGGCATGTCAATATATAGATCATTAATGGCTATTATAATAGTTGTCCATCACAAGTGATGAAGACCACTCTCTTTGCTCAGCCGTGTGGACAGTCGTATCACTTGCTGTGTCTGCTGAAATGGGTGACTTGCGCGGTGATTTGGATTAAAGTGAGGAAGAAACTGCGCCTTTTGTCAACCTCACTCACAGAGCCTAAGCCACCTTTTGCCAGTGGCAAGACATTCATCGAGATGACTGGAGATAGCATAGGATGCAGATTTTGCCTCAGGGTTACCACCGAAGCCTTTCCGTAAACATGTAACTCGCAGAGTAGAAAGGTGGGAAGGCATCTTACGCAGTTTGTCGTGCCTTTTCGATAACCACAAGAGGTCGTATGGACAACACTCATCGTGTGAGTGACTCTGGCATCTCTCCTCAGCTGTATTCAGCTCATCATAGTAGCATCTAAAATTCCCACACACCATATTCGTGAAGGTGAACCGGCAGAACTAACCCGTGGCGTGAAATACGACACAGGTATAAGTGTAGCGCCATTCACTGATTCAGCCGGCGTCCAGACCAGGATAAACGGATGGAAAAAATCACAAAAAAAGAACGAAATAACAAGTCCAGACGGAAAACAACTCCACGTTTCCGTGAACACAAGTGTAAGTTGACTAGTGTGAATTCCAGGCAAATCCGTGGTCTGGCGGCATCCATAATGATCCAAAACAGTAGAGAAATGTAGACTCGCAGCCAGTTATGGCGCCATCTTTGCCAGATGGCTATTATAATATATCTAAATGAGAAGCAAACTTAAAAACCACGTATTATTGTTCTTACATTTCTTTGTTCTCAACATAATTTCCACCAACATTTATATACTTATTCTATCAGTGCAACAAACATGCAGCTTAGAATTCTTTGGTCTGCTATCTCAGCCACATTTGCACTTCACATTCAACCTCTTTGTCATTCGTGAAATGTCTCCCAGCAAGGTGGGATCATGCATTTTGCTGTAGGCTAAACCATGCAAACATCCTATTCAGTTGCTGCACTGTCTATTGTTACTCGCCTGTCAACTCGAATCGTCTTCCCCACCAGCCACACATATGCTTCTCTTGCAATCTGAATAGAATGGCCAGGTCTGGCTTCATCAGCAATTTTGTTATCATCCATGAGACAATTTATCGAGCCCGTTATGCACCTCTTAACTCATCAAATACTTCTAACTGTAAACAAGAAGCAGTTCCTTATGAATATCATTTGCTGAAAGTTCTTTTTCCCCAAAAATACACAACGGCTCGCTGTTCTTTGATTGAACACTCTGAGTGCATGGACGCCTGTTTGTATCTGCGCTGTGCACGAGCATGCGACATCTAGCATCTGCTACCTGTAGTAATCACCAAAGCTGGATGTTTTTGCCCCTTTCTGACACCTTTAACTTAACTTAACGTCTTTATACTGGTTTAGAAGACTGCAGAGTCTGTATACAACCAGTTTTATTTACATTTCCATGCAATGAGAATCCAATCTATGTCCCTGCCTCTACTACCTCGTGTGCATTCACCACTCTCTGACTAAAAACATATTTCCTAATATCTAATCTGGACCTTTCTTTAGTTAATTTGTAGCTATGGCCTCTTGTTCTTGTAGGTGGTTGTATTTTGAAAACAAATTGTTATATAATTTATCCTTTCCTTTGATTATCTTATAAACCTGTATTAAGTCACTTCGAATTCTTCTCGTCTAGACACTATAGGCTGATTTTTCTGAGTCTTTCCTCATAACTGAAATTCTGGAATCCCACTATCAACTTTGTCGCTCTTCTTTGTATCCTTTCCAGCATGTTTATATCCCCTCTACGATAAGGACCCACACCTGTACACAGTACTCCAATCTAGGTCTAACTAATGCTTTAAGTTTAACAATCACTTCCTTCAGAAATTACCAACTACATTTTCAGCTATCCCATAATAGTCTGTGACCTTAACAAACACGTTAATAAACCAGAAAGTAGAAAAATTAACATTACTACATAATGAAATGACTTTTCAAACTTCTTAATTTACAAACACTATCAAATCAATCTTATTCAAAGGAAGTTAAACCAACAAGTATAAACATATAATAGGCATTTTAAGTTAAACCAACAAGTATAAACATACAGCACGCTGGAGAATGGATGATCTGTCTGCCAGATCCGTCATATCTGGCAATCTCTACTGTAAACTCTTTTACATCTGTCCAGTATAGCCAGCCGCTGGCAGGGTCCAGGGCCAAACTGCTGGGCCAGGATATTTTTGAAGAAACAATCACCTTCCTGTCGCTACCATCTAGATTAGCTCTTTCGATCTTGGGCATTGAGCCTCGGTCTGTCCAAAATATGTAGCTGTAGAGGGGAAAATCATATGAGTTATCAAGTGACTGAGGTAGGTAACTGCTCCTTTCTGTACTGTCTCCATCTCATTGTGCTAGAAGAGAGTATCTGTCTATATGGCCCCAAAGGTTTATGCTAGTGGTAGCATAGCAACCAACGAGGTCTCCCAAGTCAGACTTAAGGAACGTGTGTGGCCCTATGATCACAAGAGACATGTCAGTGGTGCCCTAACTACCAGCAGGGTCTCCCAAGTCAGACTAAAGGAACTTGTGTGGCCCTATGATCACAAGAGACACGTCAGTGGTGCCCTAACTACCAGCAAGGTCTCCCAAGTCAAATTAGAGAAGATTGTTTAGCTCTATCACCCCAAGCGACATTACGACGATGGCATAGCAACCAATAAGGTCTGCCATGTCAGACTAGAGGACCTTGTATTATAGCTGCCCTGGTTATGGAGGTCCTAGATAGTAACCACCTCAGAGATGAACAATGGTTTACTTGGAATACTACTAGTATTCAATCATGCAGGTCATACTTATTTCCAGATGCTCAAGGCTATCTGTAGTATGTTATTTTTTTTGTAATTATTACTTCCCGTAGCTTACAAGGCCTAGGGGAAGTTGGAGGCAGATTGTGTATTGGGTAAGAATTTAATTATTTTATAGCCTTCTCGATTTTCAGCTATCATGGATTATTTTACATGTACCACATGTACACAGGATCTCAGAGTTTTTCGTTAATCTCCAATATGACTAGATGCTGGTCTCACCTCCCTTGAGACCACGGGATACTTGAAATATGTTGGATTCAAAACCTCACTGTTTCGCACTTTTAATTCTTGAGAAGTAAGCATCTTTACCTCTCAGCTATAGAGACGTCAGTGACTGCACTGGTTAAAGAGGTCAGAGATAGGAAGCACTTCAGCGAAGAAGTAGCTACTTCAGTCTCAATCATCCTAATGGAGGTCACTGTCATGTGCTTGGCACCAAATTGTCCTCCATCCACGTCATAAGATTCATACAACATGATCCACACATCTTTATATACGCTGAAAAACACAACTAACCCATATGCCTGAATCTATATAGACAGCCACTCGACAGACCACCAAACTGACAAAGATAACTAATCCACACAACCTGTATCTATATAGACAGCCACTCGACAGACCACAGATTGACATACACAACTAACCCACATGCCTGAATCTATATAGACAACCTCACAGACCACAGATTGACATACACAACTAACCCACATGCCTGAATCTATGTAGACAGCCACTCGACAGACCACCAGACTGACAAACACAACTAAACCACACAACCTGTATCTATATAGACAACCTCACAGACCACCACACTGACAAACACAACTAAACCACACAACCTGTATCTATATAGGCAACAACCTCACAGACCACCACACTGACAAACACAACTAAACCACACAACCTGTATCTATATAGACAACCTCACAGACCACCACACTGACAAACACAACTAACCCTGCAATAGGATCCACTGCCATTGCGTACGGGCTGGAAATGTGTCCTTTGGCCACGACCTTGCCTCTCTGACCCTGATAGTTGTACCTGTGCACTGACTTGCTAGTGGTGTCAGTTAAATAAATGTTCTGACTGACCCAATCAACTGCCAGCCCGGCCATGTCAAAGTGCCGATCAGACAAGTGCAGGATGTCCTGGGGAGAAACAATCACATCTTTTATCTAAACCAATTAACATTCAGGAAAACAACATCCTTGAACATTGACCAATCATTACCATTCCCCCCCAGTATATCACGGTGCGTGTGGCTGAGAGGCTATGATGTCAGTCTCTTAATCAAGGGGGGACAATGGTTCAAAATCCTGGTAAAACCTAGATTTCTTTATCTATTGGAGGTAAAATAAATACAAACCTAGCCTGTATGCTACATTGTGACTGTTGGGGTAAATGGCCTTTATTCCCCAGTGTAACAGGGTTGTGTGTCAGGGAGCAGTATGTAACAGGATCATCTGTCAGGAAGCATAGGGGTTAGAGCGAGCAACTTATTCGCTGGAGCTAAAATTAGTTGGGATAGGGACAGAATATGTCAATAAGACCGGAACGGTTCAGTTAGAGTTCACCCCTCGTGGTCTCCGGGTTAGCGAGACAGGCGAGTCATGATGAACTTGCTCTGGTGTTTGTGTCGTTTTCTGTAGTTTGCTAGTTCCTGTTTGGATTATAATTCATGATGCCTTCATCAGGTGGTATCAAGCACTTTATGCTGTGGAATTCATGTGCTTTCGTTTGGTTATCATGTTGTTATGCTGCATCTTGCCGCGGCTGTGCCTGGCTTAAACAGTGAGAAAACAGCCCAGGATGGCATTGAATGTTCCGCTTGACTGCACCACAGAATTCAGCCCAGGTTTTCGCTATTCAAGGGCCTTCCTGTTTGGACGTCCTCCTGTCCCCCTCCACCATACCTCTCCTAGCCTGATATTCTTAGCACAGGAAGAGTCACGCTAACCCGAAGGTGGAACGTGAAGAAACAGGGAGTCAGGCTGACACAAACATTGGTTCAACACACACTCCTTGCGGCCATCATCCAGAGACTGCGAAGCACTGAGGAGGAGTCTGTAGGGATTTCGGTCGACACTACTCATGAACAATCCTCAGTAGTTGGACTTGGTAGTGGTCGATCGTCGCAACGGGCCTTTGACGCCTAAGCAAACATTATTATTATTATAGTCGGGCCCATTTGGTTGTAGTATCTGGAGTCCAGGGTGCAGGTAGAGGAGTTAGGTGAAAATTAATCGGACATCAGGCTGTCACATTTAGAATGACAGAGTGACAAATAGCAGTCAATAGGATTCCAAGGGTGAGTAGATGGCTAAGATTGACTGCTGACCAGTCAACAGACAAAAAAAGCAGAGTACCTTGTGACCACCGCCATCTTTGTTTAGGTGGAGCAATGGCAGAACATCTCCTGCTTTCCTTGGGTAAACTATCTGTACATACAGAGGTGCTGACTAAGACATGAGTGGATGGCAGCTGTTGAGGCATCAAACCTGCAGGGGTTGGTGTGGATCTACTGCCCTGGTCATTCTGGGGTCCAGGGCAATGAAAGAGCTGACATACTGGCTTCACAGACAACAATTACGGGTTCACTAGATATGGTAGGAGTGGCATTTTGAAGTCTATCCATGGCTGCCTGTTAGATGATGACACTCAAATAGATGAATCAGCAATTAATAGACTGCAGATCTGTGATATCGAATGAGCTTCGAGCGGATTGGGGAGCAAGAGAGAATGGAGCAGAAACGTGTACAACCAACGAGCTGTGAGAGCCATTTACAGAGAGAGATTAAGTACCTATGGGTGTGGCCAGAGTGGAGTGACGTCGATTCTTAGGAATAAAACAGAAAAGAACTGACAAGGATGAGACACCTTCTCTAGGGAGTAAGAAGGTTTATGATGAAGAATACTTCCCAACTTCTGTGAATATGAAGTTTTCTGAGGAAGACCACTTAACCTTCACCAGGCTGACCTGAAAAATTGACATAATTTCCCTGGCAACTGCATTCATTTTCGGCACGTCTTATTTTATTTTGTTTGTTGATTTTGTGAGCGTGTAAATTAGTAGGCCTTAATGATATGATTTTGTTGTGTGTAGAGACATAAATAAATAAAGAGCTTGTTTGTGTTTTTGTTGTGTGTGTTAGTTTCTAAGATAGAAGATGAAGGTGAAAATTTATAAAAACAAAGCACAAACTTTTAGACTTACCGATTGGGGAACGTCACTCCTCATATTATCCATCGAATCACAACAAAGCATCAACACTGTGTTTATAATCTCGGCACACCTGTTAGTTTACCCTAAAAACGTATTTATTACATCTATATGAACGAACTAGACTGAGCTGTCTCACTAAGGTCTTCTACAACTTACTTCACCCTTCCCAATCATGGGTTACGACCACACGGATTGAAAAGGAAGAATATATCCTTTCAAAACTCTGTTTTATCACTGTCAATATATAATTTCATGTGGCAAAGTTGGTAGTGAAGGAAGGGATAAATGAGTACTATCAAATCAGCCGCACTTTCGTATTTTTGTACAGCGCTCTCTTTGTGTTTATTTTGATAATATCGTCGTTGACTGATATCGATCAAATATTTCAGCCTGAGGTACGCAAACTGGGGTTTTTGTTAGCAAAAATAACAGCCTTGGGCACGGTAGAGGTTAAAACTAGCAGGAAGATGCTCAATGTTGGAACATGGATGGTGAAACAGCACAACATTCAAGAAGTTATAGGAACCATGATCCCCCAAGTCAGTCTAAGACTTCTTGGCCCATTATTAAAATATTTGTTGTTCAAACTGGCCTTAATATTAGTAATCTCTACTCACAGCAGGCTTGTTACTGGCCAATTGTCGCTTGTTCCTTAGGTTAGGGCTATTTGATGTCAGTTGTGTCGTCATCAGAAAATAATCAGTGCCCGATTGGTTGATGAAAAACACAATGCCCCTGGCAATGTCAACATCAATGGCGATTACCTGGCTGGCTTTGCTGTCATCCTGAAACAATCAATAAACTCATACACACAAAATACACTTTGCTGTCATCCTGAAACGATCAATAAACCCATACACACAAAATACATTTTGATCCGAACATGCTAGATCCATACATGCTCTTATTCGTCATTTGCAGTGAGGAAGACTAATGTCTGGTCAGGCAAAATGTAATGATCAGACATTTTAGTCAGGTCAGGCAAAATATACTGGCCAAGACCATCACCTCGGCTTCATCGTAGCCCTCCCTGGAAACGGGCTGATTTCATGGCAGCCTGGCTAACGAAGTGAGGGATCAATGTGATCCCCATAGTAGTGAGCGACACACAGATGAAGCCAAGTATAGCACAACCACCTGGAGGACCCCGGTCCACCTTCATCAGCACGCTCGGGGTGTGAGGAAAGCTACTGCAGCTCGCCACTTAATGTCCTTTTCAAGGCGCACAAAAGAGTAAACCTACCCATTGTGGGCATTCGAAACAACATTTGTCATTTGTGTATCGAAGATACAGCAGTGAATGAGCTGACAACAGCCAGTGACTCATAACTGGCTGTATGTGTCAGGGCCAGCTAACCAGAACCGACCATGACCCTATTCCCCCTCCAAGTGCTTGCACTGGAGACAGGCTGTACTCATGTAGTCTGACTAAGAGAATAGGGATTGAAGAGGGAAGGCAAACTCAGTCCCAAAAGTGAAATGCTGAAACTGGATGTGTCAGGCCGAAAGGTGCAGATTTGCAGCCTTGCTATAAACTATAACACAACATTCTTTTCAGTATGTACACCATAATTTTAAAATAACAAAACATTCTTGTGGTGGGGACAAAAAATGTACACATTACAGGTAACCCCATTCAGGTCTAAATGTATTAAGTAAGAGTTGAACAAAAGCAGTCAAGAAAACAAGCATGTGTAGATCTACTTCTTGTCTTTAACTTAACTTCATCATACTGGTTTAGAAGGCTCTAATGTCCTGATTATTTCACTGCACCCATACTAAAAATAATAGTTTTTCATGCATTAACTGACCCTGCCTCCACCACATCCTGTGGCAATGCTTTCCAACCATTCACTACTCTCTGGCTAAACAAATATTTCCTAATATCTAATCTGGACCTGTCTTTAAACAATATGAAGCTGTGCCCTCTTGTTGTACCATGAAAAACTTGGTACTGTCTAATTTGTCTTTTCCTTGATTATCTTATAAACCTGTATTAAATCACCTCAAATTCTTCTCTATTATAGACACGGTAGACAAGTTTTTCGGAATCTTTCCTCAGAACTATAATTCTGGTCTAATTTTTTGGACTAGTTGCGCTCTCTAGACTATGTTGTGGTCAGCATTCATTGGTCATTTTTTGATGCACCTATCCCAGTCTTCACAAAGGCCACCAAAACACTTCACAAAGGCCACCAAAACACTTCACAAAGGCCACCAAAACACTTCACAAAGGCCACCAAAACACTTCACAAAGGCCATCAAAACACTTCACAAAGGCCATCAAAATACTTCACAAAGGCCACCAAAACACTTCACAAAGGCCACCAAAACACTTCACAAAGGCCACCAAAACATTTCCCAATTGTTTCCCCCGGTAAATATGGCCTCAATTGTGGGCCATCACTGGTATTAGTTTTAATTCATTTACTCTCGTTTTGTCTTGTGGTTTTTCTATGAGCAATGTTCACCAGTCTATTTCAGTGTATATATCATAGTATTAAGAATGGCTAACAAAAACACTCCACAATGCTGAATTAATACAGAGTGTACCAAAATATGTTTATAATTTATGAACGTTCTTTCTTTGCATTCAGGATCTTTTAGTCATGCTATATCGGTAGTCCAGTCGCCAAGCATGAACTTTTTTTCTGTTGTATACCTTAAGGTTAAGGTGTTCAAAATGGCTGCCATTTAAGCAGTACGTGGTCAGCAACGCAGTAGAACAGATCCATAAACATAAGATATGGTTTCCATGGGAAACTACTCACAAAATGTGAGATGCCTCTCTGGGTAGTCCTCATCACAATGTGCAGCAGCCTGGGAATGTGGGGCTTACACTTTGATTACACTAAAATGCGATGGATACTTGATTTGCTTACACCTGACTCGTGCAAAGCTTGCCGTATGGACTTCCGTGGGGATCTTGTGAAAGTCTGCAACATCTCCTCCACACTTCTTTTGTCGGTTTTCATTCTCTTGCTGGCGCACCGTCCCTTCTTCACATCGCACACAGTTCCTTTCCTCTCAAACTTGTTGCATAATCTCCAATTGTTATACACAACAATTGAGCAGTCTCGAATTCTGTCCTGCATAGTCTCTGCACCTCAATAACATTCTCACATTTACAAAAATACTTAAAAATCCACATACGTTGCTCGAAGGAAAACTTGTTTGCCTATGTCATTTTGTCTAGTACACTTATGCAAAAACTAAAAACAGCAGAATGACTACATGCACTTGCACACTCAGCAAGGTCATTACAGCACCAAATACAAACAGTTCAAAAAGGTTATCTTAAATAGGTTCTCTGATATTAACATTGAAGTAGTTTAATCATTATTTTGGCACACTGTATATGCAAGTGCCCAATTTCTTCTAGAGAATATGGTCCTGAGTGTAGGCTATTACTGGTGTAAGTTTTCATCTCTTTAAAAGGCTGCAACACTTTAAAAAAACACAAACATCGGAGTGACATGTATCAACACCCTGCTAAGCATGTTTAACACTAATCAACATAAAGAGATAAAAAAACATACTCCTGTAGTTAACAAGTAAAGTAACATAATGTAACAGTTCCAGCCGGAGCATGAGCGTTTAGGGCAGGGGTAATGTGGTAGGCGACTCCAGATAAGGGGAAGGGAGTGTGTGGCTAGAAGGCTAGAACTGGGTTGGATTAGTCTGGAGCAATATCAATAGCTTATAAACTCCGAGTATCTATTTAGAGAAGACGTATTTCTTGTGTTGTTTGTACTCTTATTGCACTCACTTTAATAGTTCTTGTATGATTTAATAAATCTGCCACCTGCTGCGTGCCATGTTATTTGCTGTGTGTGGTCATGAATGATGTGGATACATGTGGTAACACTCTAGATAGAAAAATCCCAGTGGAAACCTGGACTCTGCTACAATAACATCCCACTTTGGGGGAGGCTCAGTAACTGACACTTACCCTAAGGGGAGGCAGTGTCACTGAATCCGTCTCGTTAGATTGAAGCTTGGTTCTCATGATCATATTGTCCTTCTCTGCAATCAGAATATGGGGTTCTCCTCCTGCGGACATGTGTTACATACATAGATTGATTCTTGTTTTCTTTACTTGTTATCATTAACACTTTTTTTCTATTTTTTCATCCTTTTTAATTTCTCAGGGGAGGAAGACTAACATCTGCTCAGGCACAACATACTGATCAGACATGTTAGTCAGGGTCAGACAAAATATATTGGCCAAGACCCTCCCCTCGGCTTCATAATAGCCCTCCCTGGAAACAGGCTATTTTCATGGCAGCCTGACTAACTGGGTGAGTGATCGACATGATCCCCGTAGTAGTGAGCGACACGTAGCTGAAGCACAACCACCTGGAGGACCCCGGTCCATCTTCATAGCATGCTCGGGATGTGAGGATAGCTACTGCAACCCACCACTTATCATCCTTTTCAGGGCACACAAAAGAGTAAACTTACTCATTGTGGGCATTTCGAAACAACAACTACTTTCTCAGCTTACTTTCTTAAACATTTACAAGAGTCCGTAGTGGCTCATAGCTGGCTACCTGCATCAGGTTTAGAACTCCACAACTGACCAAGACCCTATTCCGCTTACAAGTGGCGACCCTGGAAACAGACTGCGACCATGCAGTCCAATTAAGAGATTATGGATTGAAGAGGGAAGCCAAACCGGGTCCCATAAATGCTGTGGTGAAATCAGATGTGTTGAACTGAAAGGTGCAGATATTGTAACCTCTCTGTAAACTGTGACCAAATGTCACTTTCAGGACAAGTGCCAAAGAAGAAACATTCACAAAACAACATTTGCAAACGTCTTCAAAGTATAAGACATGAGGATTGATATCAGTTATTAGGGGCGGAAGACTAACGTCTGGTCAGGCACAGCATACTGATCGAACATGTTAGTCAGGGTCAGGCAAAATATACTGGCCAAGACCCCCACTTCGGCTTACATGTATTCCTCCCTGGAAACGGACTGTTCTTCTTGGCAGTCTGACTAACGAGGTGGGGGAATCGACACGATCCCCGTTGCAGTGAGTGAAACACAGATGAAGCCAAGCATAGCACTGCCTGGGGGACCTTGGTCCACCTTCACCAGCTAATGCAATTCACCATTAAACATCCTTTTGAGCGCGCACAAAAAAGTAAACCTACTCTTTATGTACATTAACAACAACAATATTTCCATTATTTAATTGTGGACATACAAAATTCATCCATCTGTCCACCATCCCAAACCCACAAACACTATCACTAAAAAACACATAACATTACATGGAATCAAATATATATACACAATCTCTTTTCCAAATTCAAATAAAAAAGCACACAAATACATTATCTAATGTGCAATCTATTTTAAAACAGATATGCTTATGTAGAAATTACACATTCAAACACACATATTTCTAACATGCAATAAAACACAGACACACACATGTTCTAACCTGAAGCAAAACAGACTTTCTTGTTTTCCTTGACTTTGGCATATCCCTTGTCACAGCCACAGTCATAGTGCATGTTCTTCATGTCAAACTCACACTTCTGAGAACATGTGCCATGGTGGTTGCACGGGTTGTCAACTGAAAGAGTGGAAAACATATGGAATGACATGTGAATCTGAGTACCAAAGGACTGAAAAACGAAATGGGACAACATTTAGCCTGACAAACAGCAATTAATTCAAATAAAGACTAATGCCTATATATAGACTAATGCCACTTTCGTGGCGAAGTGGTTAAGCCGTCGGCCTTGTAATCAGGTGGTGTGGGTTCGACTCCTGACTCCACCGCCTTTTTCACGGGTGCCTGATGGGGAGTCCCCTGCATCTCGTAGTCGCCCCCTAGTCATCTTGTCCTTGACTTGCCACTGGGGTCGGGTGGCTCGAGACGAGAGAGTGAGGATAAAAAGTAGCACAGTTAATCCTTACTAAAAATAGAGCTAGCAAAATAAATTATGTCATCATCGTCTACAATGGATGGCGACCTTTGAGACTAAAAAATTGCAATTAGATAAAAAAAAATCATGAATAGCAATTTGATCAAATATATTCTGACAAATAGCAATGAAATAAATATATACTGACAAATAGCAATGAAATAAATATATACTGACAAATAGCAATGAAATAAATATATACTGACAAATAGCAATGAAATAAATATATACTGACAAATAGCAATGAAATAAATATATACTGACAAATAGCAATGAAATAAATATATACTGACAAATAGCAATGAAATAAATATATACTGACAAATAGCAATGAAATAAATATATACTGACAAATAGCAATGAAATAAATATATACTGACAAATAGCAATGAAATAAATATATACTGACAAATAGCAATGAAATAAATATATACTGACAAATAGCAATGAAATAAATATATACTGACAAATAGCAATGAAATAAATATATACTGACAAATAGCAATGAAATAAATATATACTGACAAATAGCAATGAAATAAATATATACTGACAAATAGCAATGAAATAAATATATACTGACAAATAGCAATGAAATAAATATATACTGACAAATAGCAATGAAATAAATATATACTGACAAATAGCAATGAAATAAATATATACGGACAAATAGCAATGAAATAAATATATACTGACAAATAGCAATGAAATAAATATATACTGACAAATAGCAATGAAATAAATATATACTGACAAATAGCAATGAAATAAATATATACTGACAAATAGCAATGAAATAAATATATACTGACAAATAGCAATGAAATAAATATATACTGAAAAATAGCAATGAAATAAATATATACTGACAAATAGCAATGAAATAAATATATACTGACAAATAGCAATGAAATAAATATATACTGAAAAATAGCAATGAAATAAATATATACTGACAAATAGCAATGAAATAAATATATACTGACAAATAGCAATGAATTAACAATTAGATAAAATATAGATTGACATTAACAAATTAGATCAAATATAAAATATACTCAACAATGGCAATTAGATCAAAGATGTACTGACAAGCAGCAATTAGAAAACATATAGACTGACACTGCCGAAGACGGATGTGTCGAACCAAAAGGTGCAAATATCGCAGTCAAACTGTAAACTAGCGACACAACGCAAATCCGTTCTCTGGACTACATCCTGCTACTTGCAAAGCCCTGTTCAGGGCTTGGTAGTGAGAGATTGAGAATGAACGCAGAAGAAGAAGAATAGACTGACAAATAGCAATGAAATAAATATAAACTGACAAATAGCAATGAAATAAATATAAACTAACAAATAGCAATGATATAAATATTTACTGACAATTAGCAATGAAATTGCAATTAGATAAAATATAGAGTGACAAAAATAGCAATAAAATAATTTGGACCGACAAATAGCAATGATATAAATATAGACTGATAAATATAAATGAGATCAAATACATGAATAGAAATAGATAAAATATTGATGGATACGAATTAAACAAAATATAGACAACATATGAAATCAAACAAAATATAGACTGACAGATAAATATAATTCTCAATTATAAACAAATATGCACTAAATGAAATATAGATTGAAAAATAAAATTAGAAGAAATATAGACTGACATTAATACAAATTAGATAAAATATAGACTGACATTAATATAATTTAGATGAAATATAAAAGCAATGTTCGTTTTGCGCCAAAGGCCCGTTGCGACGATAGACCACTACCATGTTCAACAACTGAAGATTGTTCATGTGTAGACCAAAATCCCTACAGACTTCCAAAGTGGAGCACAGAACTCCGCAGCCTCGGGATGAGGGCTGCGAGGAGTGTGTGTTGAACCAATGTTTGTGTCGACTTTTCTTGTCTGTCCATGTCTGACTCTGTTTCTTCACGTTCCGCCTCCGTGGCATTTGGATTGTGTCCACCTTCGGGTTAGCGTGACTCTTGCTATGCTGAGAATACAAGGTTGGGAGAGGTATGATGTAACCTCCGGTGGAGGTGGGCAGAAGGTAGGCAGCTTCAGTCCAAGCAGGAAGGCTCTTGAGTAGTAAGGACCTGGGCTGAATTCTGTGGTGCAGTCAAGCGGAAGCGGAACGTTCAACGCCATCTTGGACTGTTTTCTCACGGTTTAAGCCAGGCACAGCCGCAGCAAGATGCTGCATAACAACAGGATAACCGAACAAAAGCACATGAATTCCACAGAAAAAAGTCCTTGATATCACCTGGTGAAGAGGTTGTGAATTATAACCCGAACAAGAACTGGCAAACAACAGAAATCGACATAATCACCAGAGCGAGTCAAGAGCACAGCCAGTCAGGCGCGGCCATCTTACTTTTATCCAATGAAATATAGACTGACATTAATACAAATTAGATTAAATATAGACTAACATTAATACAAATTAGATTAAAAATAGACTTGACATTAACACAAATTAGATGAAATATAGACTAACATTAATACAAATTAGATAAAAAAATAGACTTGACATTAACACAAATTAGATGAAATATAGACTAACATTAATACAAATTAGATTAAAAAAATAGACTTGACATTAACACAAATTAGATGAAATATAAACTGACATTAACACAAATTAGATGAAATATAGACTAACAAATAAATCTGGGTAACAGAACATGATATGCCAACTGAAATTAGACAACATGTCATATTTAATCTCATTAGAAAAACAATAAAACCTAATAAAATTGTTTTAATGAAATATGAACTGTTCAATGAGCAGTACACAGAATAAATTAATTCCCACAGATATCTTACATAAGCGATAACTCAACTCTATCTGGCAGAAATGTTAAACTAATCAAAATGAGAAACTCATGCAAAGGTTACAAAGTCTACATACATGAGCAGGTCAGGCCATCAGAGTTCAAGATGTGGAACTCCTTACAGCTGCACTGAGGCCCAAACTGTGTGTTAGTACATTGATGTTCACATCCTCCATTATAGTTTTGGCAACTGTCTGTCTTTGAAACATTTAATGTGTCTGTGGATCGATAATACAGCTTACTTTGAAACATTTAATGTGTCTGTGGATCGATAATACAGCTTACTTTGAAACATTTAATGTGTCTGTGGATCGATAATACAGCTTACTTTGAAACATTTAATGTGTCTGTGGATCGATAATACAGCTTACTTTGAAACATTTAATGTGTGTGATTGGATAATACACCTTACTTTGAAACATTCAACACATCTGTGGGTGGATCGAACACCTTATTTTGAAACATGGAAGGATTGAACACGTTACTTTGAAACATTCAACATGTCTGTGGATGGATCAAACACGTTACTTTGAAACATTCAACATGTCTGTGGATGGATCAAACACGTTACTTTGAAACATTCAACATGTCTGTGGATGGATCAAACACGTTACTTTGAAACATTCAACATGTCTGTGAAGGGATCGAACACTTTACTTTGAAACTTTCAACACATCTGTGGAAGGATCAAACACCTTACTTTGAAACATTCAACATGTCTGTGGATGGATCAAACACGTTACTTTGAAACATTCAACACGTCTGTGGAGGGATCGAACACCTTACTTTGAAACATTCAACACGTCTGTGGAGGGATCGAACACCTTACTTTGCAACATTCAACACGTCTGTGGAACGATCGAACACCTTACTTTGAAACATTCAACACGTCTGTGGAAGGATCGAACACCTTACTTTGAAACATTCAACACGTCTGTGGAAGGATCGAACTACTCAGCGTAACAGAACACGATTGGTCTAGTTGATTGATGAAAAATGAGTGTGACGATGAAGATTTTCAAAGATACTATAATGTTTTTGTACAGCTACCAGAGACAATAGTATCTATTGACACTCTTTATTTCCTCAGAACTTTTTTTGTATTAATCTGTACCTCTGTATAACTCTTCTTGTTCCGGTGAGACTAACAGCTTGCCATCCCTTCTTGTCTACTGAATGATTTTCTGGACTTTCACTCCCATTATTATCAGGCTCGCATTATCGACTCTGACCAATCAACATTTGAGTATCAAAGTCCATGAAAAAAGAATGGTCTGATGCCACTCAGGCCGGTCGAAAACACCCTTCGTTAACTTCTTTTATCTCGATGATCGCTCCGATTCACAGCTTCGCTGGATGTCTACCGTCTCTGATTGACATATTTAGGCTTCGGGTATTCACACATCAAAGTACCAAGCTTTAATTGCGTGATAACCACATAGGTTCTAAAACTGATCTAGGATCCAATGCACTGGTTGTGGTTCTGAAACTTCTGGGTCAGAAATCTGTTGGTGGGTCGAAAATCTGTTACAATCATACACCTTACTTTGAAACACTATGATCAAGCACATTACTTTGAAATATTTAATATGTCTGTGGATGGATCAAACACCTTACTTTGAAACATTCCATATCTCTGGGAGTGATCAAGCCCTTTTCTTTAGTTCTACTGATTTTTTTCTATCTTCTTGCACTTGAATACTTGAATCCTGCTATTCAATCAGGCAAGGTTATCTGATGCCAGGTAGTCAAAAGCTGACTGAATCTGTACCTGTCCTTTGGCCTGGAGTAATGATGACCCAAAGGCGTGGTGCAGATCATCTCTTAATCTCATCGGCGGGTGATTGTAGTATGGTCAGCAGAAGGACCCTCCTCATCCATCTATCATCAGTCGTGTGGACCATCCGTACTTTCATAATGACGCAGAGTCGACAACATCCAGGAACTCAGTTTGGTAGCGGATGTCAATATTTTGAAAATGGTCCCTTAGGGAGATATTTAGGACCCTACATTGCTCTTGGTAATTTTAAGCTTTTCTTTGTCAGATTTGTCCAAACCCATAAACCATTGCTTGAATAACAGTGCTATTGAAGGTGTGGGCCCTGGCCTTGACGTTTGTCAACTTCTGGGGTATCGGTTTAATGCTGATGAAGAAGAGCAACACGCTGCTCTCCTGCGAGAGATGTTGTGGTTGTTGTTGATTTCCTGGCCTAGGTAGAAATATGCATTGATATTTTCAATGGGCTCATCTTCCAATTGTAGTTCTCCTGTAGGGCAGAAAGTGTTTCTATCTTCATCATTACCCTGACCATGAAGGAGTAGGAGGAGAAAGTTGAAATTTGGCACAGTGCTTATTCTTTCTTAACGTAGCCACTCCCTGAATTTATACATTTCTGCCTGACCTTGAAAAGACATTCAGAATAAAATAACCTATTTTTTTAACTAAAGCATTTTTCTGACAAACCGTTAGAGTAGCCGATCCGGTCAATAATGTATGTTGCGCCATACCGGGTAAACCCGTCGAGAAGGGAAATTCATACTTCTCAAGATCAGTACAAATTGACTGAGCTACATTTGTGCCAGATTTCAACTTTCTCCTCCTACTCCTTTATAGTCAGGGTAAAGACTTATGACAAGCCCCTTGTATACATTATGCTTCGTTATGAACTGAAGTTTCTAAAATCTCATGATCAAACTTAACCCCCTCCCCTTCCAGACAACATGACCCCCCCCCCCCCCCCCCATTGTTATACAACATTAAAGAACAGGCTTACTGCAGAAGCTTGTGTCTTCATCCGACCCATCTTTACAGTCTCGATTCCCATCACACACTTGTCTGGGGTGCAGACACTCCGTCCGTGACTCACACATAAAGTTGGGTAGAGAGCAGCTCTTCACAACCGTACCTGAATCAAACAAGTGTCAACAATTCAAGCTTACCTGTCTGTACAGGTCATCTGCACATAGTTCAATGCCTGCTTACAAATAACTCTATATTCCCCCAGTTGTATGTTGTTTGCGAATGCCCACAATCAGTAAGTTACTCTTTTGTGCGCCCTGAAAAGAACGTTAAGTGACGGGTAGCAGTAGCTTCCCTCACATACCGAGTGTATTGATGAAGGTGGACCAGGGTCCTCCAGGCAGTTGTGCTATGCTTGGGTTCATCTGTGTGTCACTCACTACTACAGGGATACCGTTGATCCCTCACCTCGTTAGCCAGGCTACCATGAAAACAGCCCATGTCCAGGGAAAGCTACTAGGAAGCCAAGGTGAGGGTCTTGGTTAGTATGTTTTACCTGACCCTGACTAACATGTCTGAGCAGCATATTTTGCCTGACCAGACGTTAGTCTTCCTCCCCTGCCCCAGTTGAAAGTTGAGCACAAGGAAAGGCTTGGTCAGTCAATTTACATTCTTTGGCTGTTCAGATGGTGTTGCCCCTAAATTTAATTTAGTCACTTATCTTCTACCCCTCAAGGGTGTAGTAGTCTAAATATTTTTTTAAATTGGACAGAAATTTATTTATTTATTTATATGTTTTTGGAATTTTATTTACTTGCAATTGGGTGTGCTGAAAATAAGTGATTGGCATGTTGTATCTTTGAATGATGGATATGCCGCCTCATTTGGCGTTCATGCAGGCAACGAAGGGTAGAAATTTAGTTACCTTTAGATTTTTTGACTGGACAGTAACTAGCAGTCAGCTCTTTTTATTTTGAAATGCCAAGCTTTATTTCAGATGAACAGCTGTACATAGGACCTCAGAGTTTATAGTTCGTCCCTGATAGGATCAGGTGTCTGAACTCAGCTACTTTGAGATCAAGGGATGCTTGAAACTTGCGGAATTCAAAAACTCACTGTTTTGAGCTTTCGTGCCTTGAGAGGTGAGCATTGTATATCTCATCTATATCGACCCCATCCAGAACCCACGAGTACACACATATTAACTAATAACAATTGAATAACCATGCTGTGATATAATGAATCTTTCTTTTTCTGTTTTCTAGCTGAGGTCAGTATATAAATTCAGCAGTAGTTTTCTTAATTTTGCACATATTTGTATGAATAATGTGTCATTTTGATGATAATATACTGTTTAATGTGACCAAATAGTGATCATTTTGATGATGATATGCTGTTTAACATGAACAATAGTGATCATTTTGATGATAATATGCTGTTTAACATGAACAATAATGATCATTTTGATGATAGTTAATGTGCTGTTTAATACAGCCAATAATGATCATTTTGATGATAGTTAATGTGCTGTTTAACACAGTCAATAATGATCATTTTGATGATAGTTCATGTGCTGTTTAACACGATCAATAATAGTAACTTCTTTGGGTGTTTTGTGCAGCTTATGTTAGTTAATGTATTAGCTCATTTCATTCATGCAGAGAGATACTCTTAGAGGGCTAGGGTTCAATTCCAGAGTGCCTTTGACTTCACTTTAGTTTTTGTATGTTTTCTGAGCCTACTTGTACTTCTGATTGTTGTGACTACTAGCCTACCTTATTCCAGAATGTATGTCAATGTTATGTTATGTCAAGTAAAACTGACATCACTGATATCTGGCAGATGAATAGTTTTTAAGTTTTTTAAGCATGTATATAGCCTACTTTGTTTACATATATCAGAATGTATGTCAATGTTATGTTATGTTAAGCACAACTGATATCACTGCGATCTTGGCAGATGCATGGGTTTTCAGTCTGTATGAAGATTATACGGATGGTTCCTGTAGCTCGCTGGTTGCACACACTTCTGATCTGTCCTCTCAAGGCCCTATCCCTGTTTGATCTGATTGATTCCATCTTCCTGTAGACTGCCTATCCCCTGATTACAGTGCCTTCATCTAACTCAACTTCTCTTAGTTGCCCCTCGTCAACCCCTTTGGGGTGTGGAGGTCCCTTTGTATATACTTGCATTCAAGTGTGCAGACAAACAGGTGATTGGCATGTTGTGTCTTTGAAAGATGGAGGGCTGCTTCCTTTTTGCCTTCATGTATACCCCAACTGGGTAGGAATTTAGTTAATTTAGTTTTTGCGCAAACAGAAGTTAACAGTCTCCTTTTTTTCTATTTTCAACTGCAAAGAATTTTTTTATGTACACATTGTGTTCACAGGACCTCCAAGTTGATCCTCTGTCTCCGATAGGACCAATTACCTGACTCATCTCCCTGGTGACCAGGGGACACAAAAAACTTGGGGAATTTGAAAATCCACCACTTCGCACAGTGATTTCTTGAAAGGAAAGGGCCTCAACTCTCAACTAAGCGACTCCCTCATATTGAACTTCAAAAACTTAACGTCTCTATACTGGTTTAGAAGACTCTGCAGAGTCTGTATACAACCAGTTTCATTTACACTTCATTGCTCTAAAAGCTATGTGGATACAATCTATTCTTAAATGCGTTAATTGTCCCTGCCTCCACTACTTCCCGTGGCAATGCATTCCAAGCACTCACAACTCTCTGACAAAAAACAGATTTCCTACTATCTAATCTGAACCTATCTTTAGTTAATTTGCAGCCCTCTTGTTCTTGTAGGTAGTTATATTTTGTAAAACTTATTATAATCTAATTTATCCTTTGATTATCTTATAAAACCTGTATTGTCACCTAGAATTCCTCTCTTTTCTAGACACTGTAGGCCGGTTTTTCTGAGTCTTTCATCATTACTGTAATCCCACTATCAGCTTTGTTGCTCTTCTTTGTATCCTTTCTAGCATGTTTATATCTCCTCTATGATAAGAACTCCACACCTGTACACAATACTCCAATCTAGGTCTAACTAATGCTTTATACAGTTTGACAATCACTTCCTTGCTGCTATGTTTAATATTTCTTTTTATCATATCTAACATTGCCAGTATATTTATTTAGTAAAAACGGTGAGTTGGCTCTTCTCAACTGAAGACCTCAATTTCTTACTCATGACAAGGTCTACAAAAAATTTCAAATGCACTTATTCTGCTGCTGGAGTCGGAGCAAAAAAATGACACAATAAGCACATACACATGTCCATGTTCTCATCCTCTCCATCTGGGCAGTCCTCATTATGGTCACACACCATACTGTTCCAGATACACCTGTAGTTTTTACACCTGAACCTGCCAAGAGGGCACACATGATTGGCTGTAGAGAGTAGACAAAAACACAAGGGACACAATTATCACAGAGTGAGTCCAAGTATGGGATATAAACTTACAAAACTCTGGACTTCTTTGTACACTTTCAGACGTCTGCATGATTTTATATATGAAACGTAGTCATATAGAGAAGGGCGGGGCTGGCTAAGTGATTTTGATATTACTCTTTTGACCTCGAGAGCAATTGTTCAAAGAGTAATCTTACTCATTGTATGCATTCAACTACTACTACTACTATCAGTACCATTGCGGGATCAAGATGCTGAGCAGCACATGAGCTGCAGTGGTCAGCGACCCATAGCTGACTATTAGCGTCAGGGCCAGCAAAACAGAGCTGCCAAGACCCTTCTACACTTCCAAGTGGTGATCCTGGATAACAGGCTGCAGCAGGGCAGACTGGCTAAGGAGAAGGGATCGAAGAGGGAATGCTAACCAGGTACTTAAAAATGCTTGGTGAAGCCGGATGTTTTGGACCGAAAGGTGCAAATATCACAGTCTAGCTGTAAACTATGACACAATGCATTCCATTATCTGGATTAAATTCTACTACTTAAGCCCTTTTAGGGTTTGGTAGCGGGAGATTGAGAACGAACGAAGCCAAGCCAGTACCATTGCCGCAGACATCTGTATTTTCTATCTTAAACTAGGCAAATAGATGGCATCTCAATCTATCGTGACCTGTGCTCACTTCTTCTGAGCTAGTAAAATGTATACACATTCAATCATCCACCATTGTTGCTCCAATGCCAAGCATAGGTTTCACAGGGAGCCTCTATGCAAGCCTTAGCAGTGACTAATTAAAATGACAATGTTTTTTACATATTGAGGTTGCCATTCTCAAGCACAACCATCTGTAGTCACATTTTACATGTTTGGGAGGTGACAGTGGTCCTATTCTTTTCATCCTGGGTAGCACTCATGTTACATTAAAAAAAACATCACATATAGGAAAAGTTAATTACAACAACAGTTTCAACTCCTGAGGAACATAGACCTAGAATTGTCCCACTCCAACGGCCGCTATTCTGGGCTATCCTCTGAAGCTCTGCCCATGACACTTCCAGCTATTGTTTAATGCCCACAGTGAGTGAGTTTACTCTTTTGTGTGCCTTGAAAAGAGCGTTATGTGGCGGGCTGTAGTAGCTTTCCTCACAAGCCGAGCGTGCTGATGAAGGTGGACCGTGGTTATGCTTTGCTTTATCTGCGCAACTCTAACTACTTTGGGGATCATGCTGACCCACATCTCGTCAGCCAGACTGTCTTGAAAACAGCATGTTTCCAGGAACACTACATGGAAGACAGATAGTGGTCTTGGTCAGTATGTTGTGCCTGACCCTGATGTGACATGCTGGTCAGTTTATTGTCCCTGACCATGATGTGACATCCTGGTCAGTATATTGTGCCTTGACCATGTGACATGCTGGTCAGTATATTGTGCCTGACCATGATGCGACATCCTGGTCAGTATATTGTGCCTGACCCTGATGCGACATCCTGGTCAGTATATTGTGCCTGACCCTGATGCGACATCCTGGTCAGTATATTGTGCCTGACCCTGATGCGACATGCTGGTCAGTATGTTGTGCCTGACCCTGATGCGACGTCCTGGTCAGTATGTTGTGCCTGACAGGGTTGGTGTCTCAGTTCCACACGACACTTTCAGTAACATGTCTTCCTCTCCATCTGTACTTCCCCAAGTGTTCCTCCTCTTCCCTCGTAGGTTCTACTCCAACACGTTTCTGGTTATATTGTTATGTTGTTTCTCCTTGAGGTTAGCCACCTAGTTTTCTTTGTCCAATCTTCGTCTGCACAAGTTGTTTTCATGTTCCTTGTCACACGTTTGTGTTTTAATTTAACCTTTACAACGCACTTGGTTTCACAACGCGCCTAATAAAAAAAATTCATTTACCTACGGAAGGTTTTGTGGGAAACCAGACGCCTGTGCCCAGTAATATCATGCATAAACATTCAGGTTAATGCTATCGGAACGGCTGAACAGGCGTATTTGAATGTAAATGGATGTCGCTTTATTCCTGTTCATTTTTCTAATTGAAGATGCGCTTGAGGAGAAATTTATAAACAATTTGGAAACAAAATATTCTCTTCTTTTTCTTCTGCGTTCATTCTCAATCTCTCGCTACCAAGTCCTGAACAGGGCATTGTAAGTATCAGGATGTAGTCGCGACAATAGAATGTGTTGTCACTAGTTTACAGTTTGACTGTGATATTTGCACCTTTCGGTCCGACACATCCGTTTTCGGCAGCAAAATGTTCTCTATTTCACTCGATTATAAGATTATCTCATTATTGAAGGGGAAGAAGTTAAGTTGTTGCAATGGATTTTTATGAGATAGATCTGTTTAGTTTGTTTATGTAGATATAATAAATACGTTTGTAGTGGGAACTAACAGATGTGCCGGTTGTGTTAAGAACACTATCAGTGCTTTGTAGCAATTTCATGGATTTTTTTCTTCTTGTATCTCAGAAACTAATACACATCAAAAACAATAACACCAACAGCTCTTTATTAATCTATGTTTCTAGACACAATCAAATCATATCTATAATCTGACAAATAAAAAGGTTACAGTCTCTCAAAGTCAACAACCGTAGTAAATGTGACGTGTTATTTTTACACCTTTTCTGCTAAAGCCATAAGGTGGAAAAAACAGCAAAACACAGCCTAAGGAAAATAATGTGAGTGATACAAAAAAACGAACAAAAGAATCACATAATTCACAACAAAACGCATAGTGCCTGACAATACAAGTGACTCACCACAAATTTCATCACTTTCATCAGATTTGTCACCACAATCATCATGACCATCACAAATCCACTGTCTTGGCTGGCAGATGGAGTTGCTGCATTGAAATTCATGTTCTGTACATACACGTTCTGTGAAAAAAAACAGCTCAAAGTTCATTGGAGGAAAATCAAGTTGGTTTATACCAAAAAAACGAAAAAGCATTATTTCAAAATGCACTAAAAGGTATACAATAATTCAGCTCTATTAACTTAGCACACTTTCTGTTATAAAAAAACTAAAAGTTCATTGAAGGAAAATCAAATTGGTTTTTCAGAATAATCATTTTTTTAAAATGAAGGTTTTTATTTGAAAATGCACAAAAAAGTATATAATAATTCAGTTCTACTAACTTATTCACTTCTACGTGCCGATCTATCGGCTCGTGGAGTTTTTCATAAAACCCAGTTGCTGATGTGACAGTGTTCACAAAATCACATATTTTCCCATTACAAGTTATCCTAAATGTTTTATTTTGGTTCGTGGCGGAAGTCCAGATTTTGTACGTTTCATTTCAGAAAGAGTTACTACACATAGCGATGGTTTAATTGAAAACGTGTTGTATTTTCGTACTTGGTTTCTATAATTTTTTTTTACATTGCAGTCATGAATCTATCCCATGCCCCTTTAGCCAGCCCAAATAGAGTTTCTACAGAACAAGCTCGGTAATAGATTATATTATTGCTAACGGTAGTGATGATGATATCGATCGCTCTGATAGTGACATTTCAATTTCTTTATCTAGTCTTACTTCTAAATCAAGCGATGAAAGTGAAAATAAATCTACTGACGAGGGGGCAGTGCCCTAATTTTTTTCAAGCACTGGTAATAACAGTTCACAAATCAGTAAATTTTTAAGATTCTACACAGCCATGCTAGTGTGTATAATATAAATATGTGTCTATTTATATATATTGAATACATCAGGAACATTCTTTCTGGATGTGTAAATTGTAAACACTCATGCGGATGTTGATTGGGGCTTTCATTTTTGGGCACTTTTTAAACTTACATGTGCCTTCAGTAAAATGTTAATACTGTGAAAACAACTGGACCAAATTAGGTGTAACTTTCAGAACATCTTCCCTTGTGGATTACCGTCAATAGAAAATCGTTACATTATTCGTGTATTGGTTTGTTATTGTTGTATTTGTGAATCCCGAAAATGAATAGGTTACTCTTTTGTGCGCCCTGAAAAGGACGTTAAATGGCGGGTTGCAGTAGCTTTCCTCACATCCTGAGCATGCTGATGATGGTGGATCGGGATCCTCCAGGCGGTTGTGCTATGCTTGGCTTCATTTGTGTGTCACCCTCACCTCGTTAGCCAGGCTGCCATGAAAACAGCCCGTTTACAGTGAGGGCTACTAGGAAGCCGAGGTGAGGGTAGACTAACATGTCCGTTCATCCCTCATTCACAAATGTTCACCTCCATTTGTAAAATATATGTATTCTATTGTATTCTGGACTCAATTATAAACAGTATGGTATGTTATACACAACCAAATACTTATTAGCACTACCACATTTTAATTTCATATTTGTGATGAAACATGACAAGTGGGGTAAGGTGTATGAAATGAATAAAGCTAATTAAATTAATAGTACTGAATCCCACTGAAGACGGATGTGTTGGACCGAAAGGTGCAAATATCGCAGTAAAGCTGTAAATTAGCGACACAACGCATTCCGTTCTCCGGACTACATCCTACTACTTGTGAAGCCCTATTCAGGGATTTGTAGCGGGAGTTTGAGAGCGAATGCAGATGAAGAAGAACTGAATTATTGTACACTTTTTAGTGCAATTTGAAGAGAAAAAAATTGAAAAAAAATATTAATCCTTTTTTTGTATTTAGAAAATGTGAAATTTATCTTATATTAAATAATATCACACAACTCACTCACACGTTTACATACGTTTCTGTAATATTATAAAACAAACACACATGTGCACACACATACATGCACACACACACATGTTTACACATGAATACACAGATCAACTTAATTTCTGGATCAAGACGTTGAACTGCGCATGAGTTGCAGCTGTCAGTGACCAATAGCTGAGTGCTAGCGTCAGGGTCAGCGAACCAGAGCTGCCAAGAACCTTCTACACCTCCACGTGGTGATCCTGAATAAAAGGCTGCAACAAATTATGCGGCAGGGTCTCTTATCCGGAAGAGGTTGATCTATTGAGATCGGATCTAGATACGATTGAAAAATGGTCAGAGAGATGGCAGATGGAGTTTAATGTAGAAAAATGTACAGTCCTCAACATTGGAAGATCCAATAATGAATATAATTACAGGATGGGAGAGAACAATATTAGGAAAATAAAACAGGAAAGACACCTAGGAGTTATAATAGATCATACAGGAAAGGTGCGGGAGCAAGTCCAGGTGCCAATGAAATGCCACGTTGGGCATGATAAAAAGAAACATTTCTCATTAGAACAAGGAAGTAATAGTCAAGTTATATAAATCATCAGTGAGACCTAAATTGGAGTAATGTGTTCAGGGGTGGAGTCTATATAATAGAGTGGATATAAACATGGTGGGTACAAAGAAGAGCTACAAAAATGATCGCAGGGTTTTATAATTATAGTTATGAGGAAAGGCTAAAAAAAAACTAGTCATCAATGTCTCAAACAGTGGAGATTTTAATACAAGTGTATAAATTAATAAATGGATAGGATATATTAGACTATTCCAAGTTTTTTAAAAGTACAACCGGCTACAAGAACAAGAGGGCACAGCTACAAATTGTTTAAAGATAGGTCTAGATAAAATTTAAGAAAATATTTTTTTAGTCAGAGAGTGGTAAATTCTTGGAATGCATTGCCGCAGGATGTAGTGGAAGCAGAATCAGTTAATGCATTCAAAAATAGATTGGATGCTCACAGTATTTTCGGTATCCGTGGAGTGAAATAAACTGGTTGTATACAGACTCTGTAGAGCCTTCTAAACCAGAATAATGAAGTTAAGTTAAGTTAACAAAGCAGACTGGCTACGTAAAAGGGATCGAAGAGGGAAGGCAACCCAGTACTAAAAAATGCCTGTTGAAGTTGGATGTGTTGAACCGAAAGGTGCAGATATTGCAGTCAAGTTGTTAACTATGACAAAAGGTATTCCGTTCTTTAGACTACATTCTGCTACTTGCAAAGCCCTTTTCCGGGCTTGGTAGCGGGAGATTGAGAACGAACGAAGAAGAACATAATTTCAGAAATTTGCAAAAATTAACCTCAATATCTCCAAAATATCATAAAAGTGTGTTGTCATTTGGTTTGTACCTGTCCTAAACGTTTCAGCTCTCTAGCTTACCTGGAAATGTCTGAATTTTAAAATACAAGATTTGACCCTAACTAACTAACAAGTGAAGTTAAATAAAAGTGTTTAACAAGTGTACATCCAACCATTTCTGCTACACAATTTAGCTTATCATCTAGCTTATCATCTGTGTGAATCCCGGAGTGCAGAGTATAAGACCACTGGTATCTTCTAAGCACATTGTAGTAAGCAACTAAACAAGTTTGCACCACAAGGGACTGGTAGCTTTATCATATAAAACAGACTGTCAAACCACTGCATCAGCACACAAGGCTTTCTCCCAGGCTTCTGTCAGGCATTAACTATAATTGTGGTCAGATGATTTGTGGGGAGAGAAATAGAGACAAGAAAGGAAATAGATCTGGAAATGGAGAGAAATGAAGATGTGAAATAGAAGTAAATCTGGAATTGAGAGATATGGAAAAAAGGAGAAAAAGATTTGGGAATTGAGAGATATGGAAACAAGGAGAAAAAGATTTGGGAATTGAGAGATATGGAAACAAGGAGAAAAAGATTTGGGAATTGAGTGAACTAATTTGGGAATTGAGAGATATGGAAACAAGGAGAAAGAGATTAGGGAATTGAGTGAACTAATTTGGGAATTGAGAGATATGGAAACAAGGAGAAAAAGATTTGGGAATTGAGAGATATGGAAACAAGGAGAAAAAGATTTGGGAATTGAGAGATATGGAAACAAGGAGAAAAAGATTTGGGAATTGAGAGATATGGAAACAAGGAGAAAAAGATTTGGGAATTGAGTGAACTAATTTGGGAATTGAGAGATATGGAAACAAGGAGAAAAAGATTTGGGAATTGAGAGATATGGAAACAAGGAGAAAAAGATTTGGGAATTGAGTGAACTAATTTGGGAATTGAGAGATATGGAAACAAGGAGAAAAAGATTTGGGAATTGAGTGAACTAATTTGGGAATTGAGAGATATGGAAACAAGGAGAAAAAGATTTGGGAATTGAGAGATATGGAAACAAGGAGAAAAAGATTTGGGAATTGAGAGATATGGAAACAAGGAGAAAAAGATTTGGGAATTGAGTGAACTAATTTGGGAATTGAGAGATATGGAAACAAGGAGAAAAAGATTTGGGAATTGAGTGAACTAATTTGGGAATTGAGAGATATGGAAACAAGGAGAAAAAGATTTGGGAATTGAGTGAACTAATTTGGGAATTGAGAGATATGGAGACAGGAAGTAGACGCATTTTGTTTTAGTCAGAGAGTGGTAAATACTTGGAATGCATTACCCCAGGAGGTGATGGAGGCTGAGACAGTTAATTCTTTTAAGAATAGATATGAAGACAAGGAGAAACAGATCTGGGGATGGACAGACATAGATACTTGAAGGGGACACAGATCTGGAGATAGAGAGACATGGAGACATGAAGGAGAAATAGATATGGGAATAGAGAGACATGATGGAGAAACAGATCTGGGAATGGAGAGACATGGAGACATGAAGGAGAAACAGATCTGGGAATGGAGAGACATGGAGACATGAAGGAGAAACAGATCTGGGAATGGAGAGACATGGAGACATGAAAGAGAAACAGATCTGGGAATGGAGAGACATGAAGGAGAAACAGGTCTGGGAATGGAGAGACATGGAGACATGACAGAGAAACAGATCTGGGAATGGAGAGACATGGAGACATGAAGGGGACACATATCTGGGAATGGAGAGACATGGAGACATGAAGGAGAAACAGATCTGGGAATGGAGAGACATGGAGACATGAAGGAGAAACAGATCTGAGGATGGAGAGACATAGAGAAACAGATCTTGGGATGGAGAGTCATAGAGAAACAGATTTGGGGATGGACAGACATGGAGACATGAAGAAGAAACAGATCTGGGAATGGGGAGACATGGAGACATGAAGGAGAAAACAGATCTGGGGATGGACAGACATAGAGACATGAAGGGGACACAGATCTGGGAATGGAGAGACATGGAGACATCAAGGAGAAAACAGATCTGAGGATGGACAGACATAGAGACATGAAGGGGACACAGATCTAGGAATGGAGAGACTTGGAGGAGAAACAGATCTGGGGATGGACAGACATAGAGACATGAATGGGACACAGATCTGGGAATGGAGAGACATGGAGGAGAAAACAGATCTGGGGATGGACAGACATAGAGACATGAAGGAGAAACAGAGAACGTATTATTTTAATATAGTTCCTCTCACTTTTTTGTGTGTGTTCTTTCTCATTACTCTGTTTCTTAAGATGGAATGCATTATACTGTGTTTTTGCACCTAACAGTCCAGAACATCTGATTTCAGCACACATTTTTATGAATGAATTCCCAAATAGGCAAGACCTTGCCACTTCACGAACCAGAAAATAGGGATGTTAACCATGCTCCCTAGCCACATCGCCCCTCTTCATTTAAATATCTTCTCGCACACATGCAAACACACACATACACAGTAAAACCACCCCCTTTCTCTCTTACACTTATCACTTACCACAATTCCACTCATCAGTGCCATCTGCACAATCTGTGTCTCCGTCACAAAGCCACTTCCTTGGTACACAATGTGGAATCACGTCACACTGAAACTCAGTCACATTGTTGCATTTCGGATCTAGAAAACATTGATGAGACTATTTGTATTATGGTCTTATAATAAACTAATTTGATAATACTGTGGTTCCATCTTAAAGTGAACTAATCATACTGTGGTCCCATCATAAAGTGAACTAATTATGCTGTGGTCCCATCATAAAGTGAACTAATCATACTGTGGTCCCATCATAAAGTGAACTAATCATACTGTGGACCCATCATAAAGTGAACTAATCACACTGTGGTCCCATCATAAAGTGAACTAATCATACTGTGGTCCCATCATAAAGTGAACTAATCATACTGTGGTCCCATCATAAAGTGAACTAATCATACTGTGGTCCCATCATAGAGTGAACTAATCATACTGTGGTCCCATATTAAAGTGAACTACTCATACTGTGGTCCCATCATAAAGTGAACTAATTATGGTGGTTCCATCTTAAAGTGAACTAATCATACTGTGGTCTCATCATAAAGTGAACAAATCATACTGTGGTCCCATCATAAAGTGAACTAATCATACTGTGGTCCCATCATAAATTGAACTAATCATAAAGTGGTACCCTCCCAAAGTAAACTAATTATAGTGGTTCCATCTTAAAGTGAACTAATCATACTGTGGTCTCATCATAAAGTGAACTAATCATACTGTGGTCCCCATAATAAAGTGAACTAATCATACTGTGATCTTCGTCATAATGTGAACTAATCATACTGTGGTCCCCATCATAAAGTGAACTAATCATTTGGTGGTCCTATCATCTTCTTCTTCTGCATCCGTTCTCAAATCTCTGGCTACTAAGCCCTGAACAGGACTTTGTAAGTAGCAGGAAGTAGTCCAGACAACGGAATGCATTGTGTCGCTAGTTTACAGTTTGATTGCGATATTTGCACCTTTCAGTCCGACACATTCGTCTTCGGCAGTCTCCTATCATTAAATAAACTAATCATAATATGTCCATTCAACGAGTGAACTAATCACATTATGATCCCCATCGCAAAGTAAACTCCTATCTTGAAGTGAACTAATCATACTGTAGTCCCATCTTAAAATGAACTAATCCTACTGTGCCCCCCCCCCCCCTCCCTCATAAAGTGAAATAATCATACTATGGTTCCCATCATAAAGTGAACTAATCTTACTGTGGTATCCTTACAAAGTGAACTAATTATTCTGTAGTCCCATCGTTAAACTAAGGCCCACAGTATTAGGAAGTGTAGCCTCATTTAAGAGAAGTAATACAACGAGTGAAAGGAATAGAAGGAGAGAAGTGGCACAACAGAACTAGACTGTGCTGACTCACTGCAAGCCATCTCGTCACTGCGATCGACACAGTCAAACACCCCGTTGCACTGATGGCTGCCTGGTATACACTTGCTGTTGTTGCATCTGAACTCAGACTCTGAGCAATTTCTTGCAACTGTGCAAGAATGCAGTAATCAATAAATGTAACGTGCATAGATTGTGATGGGCGATGATACTGGTGTGGTCATGATGATGATGTGGTAATGGTCATATGGTGATATTGCTGATGGTAAAGATATGGTGATGGTCAGAATAAATATTTATATAAATCAAAGTGCTTGGACTGTATTGTCTATTGATTATTTCTAGTTGGGATAATTTTCTGTGGATTACTTCCAGTTGAGATTTTTTATGGATTATTTATAGTTGTGATGAATTTATATGGATTATCTCTAGTTGAGAATTTATTTCCCGTTGAGAAGATTTTCTATAGATTTTTTTCCAGTTGAAAAAATTTTCTATACATTTTTTTGAGTTCAAGAAAATTTTCTATACATTATTTCCAGTTGAGATTTTCTATAGATTATTCCCAATTAAGAAAATTTTGTTCTGGATGATTTCATTTGAGAAAATTTTGTTCTGGATGACTTCAGCAGAAAAGATTTTGTTCTGGATTGCTTCAGTAGAGAAGATTTTGTTCTGGATTATAAGTCTTAACGGCAAATATCTGCGGCCAAATGACAACCCAAACTACTTGGGAGTCACATTTGATCGGCGCATGACATGGAAAAGTCAGATCGAGAGAAACCGAATGAGATCCAGACAAAGAATGGCAATCATGAGGAAACTTGCTGGCACAAGCTGGGGAGCAGATGAAAGAATACTCAAGAAACTGTACACTGGAAAAGTGAGACCAGTTCTCGAGTATGGCATTGAGGCATGGACAACAGCAGCAAATACAAACTTTGATAAAATTAGCAAACTTCAAAACCAAGCCATGAGAGTTATAACAGGAGGCATGAAGTCAATGCCAATTGTAGAACTTGAAAAGATTACAAATCTGCAATCCATGACCGACAGAAGAGACTGTAGAGCCCAGCAGCAAGCAGAGAAACTCAGAAGACTGACAGACCATCCAATGCATCAGAGACTAAATAGATTTGGAAATGGGAAACTAAAGCGGAGAAACTTTGCAGAAATAGCCAAAGCAAAGATGAGCGAAGACCCTTTGAACACCGTAACAACGCCAAAGCCCATCCCTACTGTACGCAAGCCTACCTGGAAGCAGCAAATCATTCCGGAGGTGGTAGAAAATATACCAGGTATTGGAAACAAGAACAGTCAGACTGAAAAAGAAAGAAGAGACATAACCTTGAGGTACATAGCGGAAAACTACCCAAGCATAGACTGGACCCATGCATACACCGACGGTTCTGTAACAAACACTACACAGAATGGAGGGGGAGGGGTATTCCTGAGCCTAACAAATGGTAGAAAAATAACACTGTCAGTGGCAACTGGAAAATACTCAAGCAATTTCAGAGCAGAGGCAGAGGCACTGAAGGCTGCAGTAGAAGCAATGCTGACAGGCGAAAGCAATGAAAACTAGATAGTCCTGTTAACAGATGTCCTGGCCGTAGTTACAGCACTAAAAAGCCAGAAAAATACTGAACTTGATGATTTAAGAGCAGTACTCTGTCAACTATGCCAGCAGTCTGCACCAAAAAGAGAAGTGGTACAGTGGGTTCCATCCCACTGTAACATCAAAGGCAACGAGGAGGCAGACAGACTGGCAAAAGAAGGGGCAAGACTACCACAACCAGATTCTAGTGTGACCTACGAAGAGTCCAAAAGGTTTATTAGGGCCAGATACATGACCAAATGGGAAACAGAACATACTGGCTACACAAAAAATTATGCCTATTACCAGTTGAACAGAAGAGAGCAGGTCGTGGTCTTCAGACTCCGCACAGGCCACAACAGACTGAGGTACCACCTATTCAATAAACTGAAAATAGGTGGCACTGACGAATGCACCTGTGGTACAGGGAAAATGACAGCTGAACATCTGCTGCAAAATTGCCCGATATACGAGGACCAGAGAAAGCACATGTGGCCATCACCAGTGGCAACACTAGACAAGTTCTATGGCAGTGTTGACAGCCTCAGGATGACAGCTGATTTCTTCGAACAAATACAATTTGACATCTGACAGCGTACGAAGAAGAAGAAGAAAAAGAAGTTCTGGATTGCTTCAGTGGAGAAGATTTTGTTCTGGATTGCTTCAGTGGAGAAGATTTTGTTCTGGATTGCTTCAGTGGAGAAGATTTTGTTCTGGATTGCTTCAGTGGAGAAGATTTTGTTCTGGATTGCTTCAGTGGAGAAGATTTTGTTCTGGATTGCTTCAGTGGAGAAGATTTTGTTCTGGATTGCTTCAGTAGAGAAGATTTTGTTCTGGATTGCTTCAGTGGAGAAGATTTTGTTCTGGATTGCTTCAGTGGAGAAGATTTTGTTCTGGATTGCTTCAGTAGAGAAGATTTTGTTCTGGATTGCTTCAGTAGAGAAGATTTTGCTCTGGGTTGCTTCTGTTGAGAAGATTTTGTTCTAGATTGCTTCAGTGGAGAAGATTTTGTTCTGGATTGCTTCAGTGGAGAAGATTTTGTTCTGGATTGCTTCAGTGGAGAAGATTTTGTTCTGGATTGCTTCAGTGGAGAAGATTTTGTTCTGGATTGCTTCAGTGGAGAAGATTTTGTTCTGGATTGCTTCAGTAGAGAAGATTTTGCTCTGGGTTGCTTCTGTTGAGAAGATTTTGTTCTAGATTGCTTCAGTGGAGAAGATTTTTTTCTGTATTGCTTCAGTTGAGAAGCAATGTTCTACTGTTTGCAGACATTTTCGTCTGAGATATTAACATAGCAACCAAATCTCATGAGTAATCTGATGTTGTTCTGAGCATTTGCAATAAAGATATTTTAAATATATAAATTAGTGATAAGCATGACCTGGAAACTTTATATTACAGGTTTGAGTGGCCCATGTGGCTGAAGGCATCGGAACATCCTGATTCAAATGCTATGATATTAATTATCTCATACATGGCTTATGTGGTTGAAGGCATCGGAACATTCTGATACATATGCTATGATGTTAACCTTTAGCACTCCACATTATTTTTGAAAAACATTTGACCTAATTAATTTTCTTAATTAGTCGCTGTGGTAGTCGTCTTTCAAAATTTGTAACTTTTATGTTTGTTTGTCAATAAATATGATTTTCTGGCGTGTAGATACACAATAGCATAACGAACATGTGGGTGTTATTGTTTTTGTTGTATGTTTGTTAGTTTTTGAGATTTAAAAAGATGAAGTTGAAAATTTATGAAAATCTCGGGAAAAATTTGGACTCGACCACTAGGCCTAGTCGCTTCGATAGAAAACCATGGAAACCACAACAACGTATCGATACTGTGTTTACAATATCGCCACAACTGTTAGTTTCAATTCAAACGTAGTTCTTTCATTTAAACAAACAAAATAAACAGATCTACGCGATAAAAATCTTTCTCAACAACCTACTTCCCCTTTCGCAAAAGTCGGCTTGCTCCAAACGGCATATACAAAATTAAAACTGTTCAAAAGCCATTTGTAATCGAACACACGATACTTTAACCGGCAAAATATCGTGTATATATGGAGGGCGTAGTCAGCAGTAAAAAATGGCTGTCAGGAGTGACTCCGTTCACAAAAAAAAGAATCTTTTCCGCACACCGTTTTTGTAGGCCGAGCTGGTTAGAAGAGACCGGACAAGGGCGTGCTAAAGGTTTTAATTATCTCATACATGGCTTATGTGGTTGAAGGCATCAGAACACCGTGATATTTATGTTATGACGTCAATTACTCCCATGGAGTTGAAGAATCATCGACCTCTCCCATCTTATCAGACAACATTAAGTTGTGCATTTAAAAAAGGACGTGACTACAATTCATGATGATAATGAATGCGATTTGCAAGACCAATCAGAGCAGAGCAGTATCTCCGTAGTACGTGCAAGGAAAATCAGGACTGTTTGTGTGTTCGCATGATGTGGTGTGTCTTCTCAGTTGCTGAGTCCTTTTCATATCTGCAATCAGTATCTCCTTTGTCTGTATTCCATGCTTGACCTCCCCCAATGCATCATGACACATGGTATCCTGTTTTCACGATTCCACCTCGATGCCTGCATCATTCATATCCCTCTTACACACATCATTGTACTGAAGTAGTGACCAGCCCCAGACCTTTCTCCAACTGTAATTCCCTATAAAGAAGGTTCTTTGATATTATGTAATCCTCCATTTGTGACCTAGCCATCTGAGTCTTCAAAGACTAAGCATAGAAAAGACTGTGACAATGCCTTTTTTCTCCAATGCCTCTGTGATCTTGTCCTGACACCCAATTCTCCTGATATTTATGCTGACATCAATGACCTCCCATATAGCTGAAGACCACTCTATTTATGCTATGACGTCAATGACCTCCCATGTGGCTGAAGACCACTCTATTTATGCTGACGTCAATGACCTCCCATGTGGCTGAAGACCACTCTATTTATGCTGACGTCAATGACCTCCCATGTGGCTAAAGACCACTCTATTTATGCTGACGTCAATGACCTCCCATGTGGCTGAAGACCACCCTGATATTTACATGTCATGATATCAATGACCTCCCATGTGGCTGAAGACCACTCTATTTATGCTGACGTCAATGACCTCCCATGTGGCTGAAGACCACCCTGATATTTACATGTCATGATATCAATGACCTCCCATGTGGCTGAAGACCACTCTATTTATGCTGACGTCAATGACCTCCCATGTGACTGAAGACCACTCTATTTATGCTGACGTCAATGACCTCCCATGTGGCTGAAGACCACTCTATTTATGCTGACGTCAATGACCTCCCATGTGGCTGAAGACCACCCTGATATTTACATGTCATGATATCAATGACCTCCCACGTGGCTGAAGACCACTCTATTTATGCTGACGTCAATGACCTCCCATGTGGCTGAAGACCACCCTGATATTTACATGTCATGATATCAATGACCTCCCATGTGGCTGAAGACCACTCTATTTATGCTGACGTCAATGACCTCCCATGTGGCTGAAGACCACTCTATTTATGCTGACGTCAATGACCTCCCATGTGGCTGAAGACCACCCTGATATTTACATGTCATGATATCAATGACCTCCCATGTGGCTGAAGACCACTCTATTTATGCTGACGTCAATCACCTCCCATGTGACTGAAGACCACCCTGATATTTATATGTCATGATATCAACGACTTCCCATGTGGAGCAAAGAATAAGACCACCGCAGCCTTTTAAGAATGCCATAATAATCCACAACTAAAGCAGGGTATTGTATCATCATGTTAGCAAATTGTTAAAGAAACTACCACTGCAAGAGTATATGTAAGTGATGTATACAAGCTTCCTGTGAGGCTGCAATGCAATGCTTTGCTTGAAGCAAAAAAATGACTTGTAGAACAAAATTCTAATGGTAATGACAGCCATGTCATGATCTCATGTACAGATGTCATGTACAGATGTCATGTACTGATGTCATAATAATAAAATGACAACCAAGACAACATTCAGACTTCAGAGTCCTGGCTAAAACTCTGAGAAACATAAACAGAGAAAAAGAAAAAGTCAGTTCTGCCATTTCAAGCTGGCAGCTGTCAAAACTAACTCACTGCATAATTGCTCATCAGAGCCATCTCTGCAGTCATCGTAATAATCACACCTCCAGCGACCAGGGATACAGTGGCCGTTGTTGCAGCGGAAGAAAGTTGGGTCACATGTCTGGCTATCTGTAAGTACAAAAGAAGAAGACATTAAGGCAAAATATGTTATGATATGTAGGAAACATTAAGGCAAAATATGTTATGATATGTAGGAAACATTAAGGCAAAATATGTTATGATATGTAGGAAACATTAAGGCAAAATATGTTATGATATGTAGGAAACATAAAGGCAAAATATGTTATGATATGTAGGAAACATTAAGGCAAAATATGTTATGATATGTAGGAAACATTAAGGCAAAATATGTTATGATATGTAGGAAACATTAAGGCAAAATATGTTATGATATGTAGGAAACATAAGATCAACATATGTTATGATATGTAGGAAACATTAAGGCAAAATATGTTATGATATGTAGGAAACATTAAGGCAAAATATATTATGATATGTAGGAAACATTAAGGCAAAATATGTTATGATATGTAGGAAACATTAAGGCAAAATATATTATGATATGTAGGAAACATTAAGGCAAAATATGTTATGATATGTAGGAAACATAAGATCAACATATGTTATGATATGTAGGAAACATTAAGGCAAAATATGTTATGATATGTAGGAAACATTAAGGCAATATATGTTATGATATGTAGGAAACATTAAGGCAAAATATGTTATGATATGTAGGAAACATTAAGGCAAAATATGTTATGATATGTAGGAAACATTAAGGCAAAATATGTTATGATATGTAGGAAACATAAGATCAACATATGTTATGATATGTAGGAAACATAAGATCAACATGTGTTATGATATGTAGGAAACATAAGATCAACATATGTTATGATATGTAGGAAACATAAGATCAACATATGTTATGATATGTAGAAAACATAAGATCAACATATGTTATGATATGTAGGAAACATAAGATCAACATATGTTATATCATGAAAGAAACATAAAGTCAACATATGTTATGATATGTAGGAAACATAAGATCAACATATGTTATATCATGAAAGAAACATAAAGTCAACATATGTTATGATTTGTAGGAAACATAAGATCAACATATGTTATATCATGAAAGAAACATAAAGTCAACATATGTTATGATTTGTAGGAAACATAAGATCAACATATGTTATATCATGAAAGAAACATAAAGTCAACATATGTTATGACTTATAGGAAACATAAAGTCAACATATGTTATGACTTATAGGAAACATAAAGTCAACATATGTTACGACTTATAGGAAACATAAAGTCAACTTATGTTATGACTTATAGGAAACATAAGATCAACATATGTTATGACTTATAGGAAAGATAAAGTCAACATATGTTATGACTTATAGGAAACATAAAGTCAACATATGTTATGACTTATAGGAAACATAAAGTCAACATATGTTATGACTTATAGGAAACATAAAGTCAACATATGTTACGACTTATAGGAAACATAAAGTCAACTTATGTTATGACTTATAGGAAACATAAGATCAACATATGTTATGACTTATAGGAAAGATAAAGTCAACATATGTTATGACTTATAGGAAACATAAAGTCAACATATGTTATGACTTATAGGAAACATAAAGTCAACATATGTTATGACTTATAGGAAACATAAAGTCAACATATGTTATGACTTATAGGAAACATAAAGTCAACATATGTTATGACTTATAGGAAACATAAAGTCAACATATGTTATGACTTATAGGAAAGATAAAGTCAACATATGTTATGACTTATAGGAAACATTAAGTCAACATTTGTTATGGCTTATAGGGAACATTAAGTCAACATATGTTATGGCTTATAGAAAACATTAAGTCAACATATGTTATGGCTTATAGGAAGCATTAAGTCAACATATGTTATGGCTTATAGGAAGCATTAAGTCAACATATGTTATGGCTTATAGGGAACATTAAGTCAACATATGTTATGGCTTATAGAAAACATTAAGTCAACATATGTTATGGCTTATAGGAAGCATTAAGTCAACATATGTTATGACATATAGGAAGCATTCGTTAAGGCAACATATGTTATGACATATTGACAACATAAAGTCAACAGTTTGACACATAGGAAACATTACTTCTTTGTTTAATTAATCGCTCTAATTGAACTATTTTTCAAGTTTTACTACCAATATTATTCATTTAACTTAAATGGATTCTGTAGTATTATTTTCATATTGTCCAGCTTTTGATAAAGACTTACATTTTTAACCTTTATCACTCCCCAGGCCGTCTGATACGCCCAGCTCGTCACACTTTAAAAAAAAAAAATATTGACATTTTTTTTCTCTAAGTACGGAGACCCTACCGATAGCCATTTTTATACTGCTGGATTCGTCACGTTCATCTACACACGCTTTTTGCCGGTAAAAGTATCGAATGTTAGATTACAAATGGCTTTTGAACGATTTTTTTTTTTTTTCGCCGAATGGAGCAGGCCAACTTTTGGGGGAAAGGTGAAGTAGGTTGTTGGGAAAGATCTTTATCTTGTAAATATGTTTATTTTATTTATTTAGATGAAAGAACTACACTTGAATTGGAAACTAACAGTTGTGTCGATATTGTAAACACAGTATCGATTCTTTGTTATGGTTTCCATGGTTTTCTATCGGAGTGACTAGGCCTAGTCGGGAAAGTCCAAATATTTAAATTTTTTCCAAAAATTTCACATTCATCTTCTTGTATCTCAGAAACTAACAAACACACAACAACAACAATAACATCAACAAGTTCTTTATTCAATTGTGTCTCTAAACACAAGAAAATCATATTTATTGACCAACAAACAGAACAGTTACAATTTTTGAAAGTTGCAAAATTGAAAAATGTGAAAAATTTTCAAAAATTTAATGCGGACGGGTACAGGTTAAAATGTCTTTCTTTATCTGTTGCTTCTCTTATGTAAAACAAAATGTGTAAATGTGTGTGTTTGACAGTCGGCAAAAGTGAAGAAGCAGGCATAAAGAGTAAAAAATAAAACAAAAAGAGATGAATGCGTCAGTCACAACTACAGGAATGTGGCAGTTGTCAGTGTACTAGTGAAGACATAAATGAAGGTGGAGACTTGTCAGTGGCACAGACATTGAAAAATATAAAGAAAGAAAGAAAGATAGAAGCATTTAAAACAGAGGCCAGATAGAGGTCATCTGTAGGGATGATGTCACTCACGGCACTGAAGCTGATCCTCGTCTGAGTTGTCCTGCTCCCCACAATCGCTATCTCCGTCACACTGCCAAGCCTGAAATTTCATAACACACTTGTTTGTAGAACAAACATACTTATTTTTATTACTACCACACCCGTCTCAAGTACAACCACACTCGTCTCAAGTACAAACACGCTCATCTCAAGTACAAACACGCTCGACTCAAGTACAACCACACTCGACTCAAGTACAACCACACTCGACTCAAGTACAACCACACTCGACTCAAGTACAACCACACTCGACTCAAGTACAACCACACTCATCTCAAGTACAACCACACTCGTCTCAAGTACAACCACACTCGTCTCAAGTACAACCACACTCATCTCAAGTACAACCACACTCGTCTCAAGTACAACCACACTCGTCTCAAGTACAACCACACTCGTCTCAAGTACAACCACACTCGTCTCAAGTACAACCACACTCGTCTCAAGTGCAACCACACTCAACTCAGGTACAAACACTTGAGTTTTACATAAAAGGAGTTTCAACGAAGCAAGGCTAACACAAGAGAGATATGCCAAGTCGGCTTCAATCCCATTACACTAAATGCTAAAAGTTCTGTTATCTATTATCCAATATTTTGACTTAGCCGTGACGTCATCCCTCATGCTTCCCTTGGAACATACGGCTCCATCGGATGCTTTTCCTAAAACACAGGCCCCACTGGATGCTGCCCATATATACCTATTTTGGAAAGTCCTTTTCAGTTCTGTCATCGAGACTAAAGCTGTCCTGACCTTCTTTCACCATCAATATTACCTCCAATATCTACATCACATCACCAACATAACCTCCTATATAACTAACCCCTTCACATCAGCAACATAACCTCCTATATACCTATCCCACATCACCAACATAACCTCCTATATACCTATCCCACATAACCAATGTAACCTCCTATATAACTAACCCCTTCACATCACCAACATAACCTCCTATATACCTATCCCACATCACCAACATAACCTCCTATATAACTAACCCCTTCACATCACCAACATAACCTCCTATTTACCTATCCCACATCACCAACATAACCTCCTATATACCTATCCCACATCACCAACATAACCTCCTATATTACTAACCCCTTCACATCACCAACATAACCTCCTATATACCTATCCCACATCACCAACATAACCTCCTATATACCTATCCCACATCACCAACATAACCTCGTATATACCTATCCAACATCACCAACATAACCTCCTATTACCTATCCCACATCACCAACATAACCTCGTATATACCTATCCCACATCACCAACATAACCTCCTATATAACTACCCCCTCACATCATTAACATTATCTGATTTGTAATAACCAATTTCACAAAATCTAAGGCCTCTGACATTAAACTCTTACACTTCATCACTGACAACAGTAAATGATAGCCTTTTGTAAATATTATACCCAGAGGTGTGTGTGTGAGAGAGAGAGAGAGACAGCGAGAGAGAAACACCTCAACAATACAGCAGACATAGGAACTTTGACCAGCCCTTACACACTGACCTCTGGGATACATCGTCCAGTTCTGTTACACTTGAAATATTCATCATTGCAAGAATCAACTGTACAGGTTGTAGGCTCGTCACTGCCATCACCGCAGTCATCCTCATTGTCACATCTCCAGACGTATGGAACACATCGGGTGTTACTACACAGAAAGTGACCCTTTGTGCATGCAACCGTGGCTTCAGATGGAAACAATTTTTAAAACTTGGGATTGTGACAAATAAAAAACTTGTTATATTATGTGACAGATGAACAACTTGTTACATTATGTGACAGATGAACAACTTGTTCTATTATGTGACAGATGGACAACCTGTTATATTATGTGACAGATGAACAACTTGTTATATTATGTGACAGATGAACAACTTGTTATATTATGTGACAGATGAACAACTTGTTATATTATGTGACAGATGAACAACTTGTTATATTATGTGACAGATGAATAACTTGTTAAATTATGTAACAAAGAATTGGTAATACTTTGCTCTGGCAAGACCTATAGGCACTCAATCACTTATAGCAAATGATGAAAGGTTATGGATACTGATAGTTCCTGTAGCTTGCTGGTCTAACACATTCCTGCATCATCCTCTCACAGCTTCTGTTATCTGTCAACTGATTGACCATTGATCTAGCATTGATCTGACACCATCTATCAGGTTGATAATGACATCTATCCCAGGAGTCATCTATATCCAACCTGCTGCCTCATTTTAACGACCCTCGAGCTAAGAATGAATTTAAAATGTTAAAATTCTTTAAAATTCCAAAGTAGGCACTATAACGAACGGCTGGCTGGAACATCCCAATCGTCCGCTGGTCACTTTGTGACGAAACTACAGAATTGGAATGTAACACTGGTTGTCTAAAGACTCTGCAGAGTCTTCTGGGGTCACTGTGGTCGAAAGGTCAGGCACTCACCTCCCAAAGCGATGAACAGAGACGGTGAACTATCGAATACCACAAGTGTTAAAATGACCCCTGGTCTCACCTGCATCCTGAGTTGTCTCCAGTCGTCTTGACTAATGTCTTGCCACTGGTCCAAGGCAGCACGGGACCAGAGAGTGAGGTTGATAACCAGCAAACTTTCTTTCTCACTATAATCCAAATAGGGGGAACGGCGTGGGCTAGTGGTTGTGACACGGCTCACAATCTGAAGGTGTGGGTTCGCTCCCCATCACAGCACCGACCGTTACCCCGGTGAAGCATACCCTTAGAAAATGCAGGAGGAAGCAGACCTTTACATAAAACGCATGCTGAAGTCAGATGCACTGGGCTGATAGGTGCAAAATAAAAACATAGTGCAATGCACACCGCCTTGGGGAATAGAGAAATAAGGTGAATGCAAAAAAAAAACAACTCCAAAAAACACTATATTCCAAATACAGCGCAAGTTACATCAACAAGACAAAACTGTCCGATGATGTCGCCACCATCGCTTATGATGGACAACTAATAATAATAGCTGCCAGGATTGATGCTTCACCTCTCTGCTCAAAATGAAACACTGGGACCCCACTACCGCTTGTTCCTTTACAAGAAGCCTGTATCCCATCATTTGCAGTGGTGGTTTCAGTAGCAATGGTTTTACAAGAGGAGGATGCTAGCCATCTTTATTCACCATTTGCTTGGAAGGTTACAGTGTTACTAATCTTTTAAACACAAGGCCTAGTTGGAGGTTTGCCAAGATGGCTTTTAATCAATATAATGAATTAATGAATGCAACTAACCATTACAGTTTTGTTCATCTTCTCCATCAGAGCAGTCCTTAACCCCGTCACACTGCTTGGTCTTCGGGATGCAAGTGCTGTCCTTGTGGCATTTTATGTAGTGCTCCAGACAAGTGTAATTTGCTGTGGTCAGACAAGATTATATACATGATCAACATCAAAGACATGCACCCAAACTAAATAATATATACTCACACTTACTGAAACACATCACATACGAGTCAGACAGTCAGTTGGTGGGCCTGCTGAGCTTGAGGAAAATGGTTTCAACCTTCCCGTTGACCACTCTACTGATGCAGCTGTGCTTTCCCAGCATCATCTGTCATTCGGGATTATGACGCTGAGCAGAGCATGAGCTGCAGTAGTCAGCGATCCAAAGCTGACTGCTAGTGTCAGGGCCTGCGAACCAGAGCTGTCAAGACTCTTATACACATCCACATGGTGATCCTGGATAACATGCTGTAACAGAACAGACTGGCTAAGCAGAAGGGAACGAAGAGGGAAGGCTAACCCGGTACCCAAAAATGCCTGCTGAAGTCAGATGTGTTACACCAAAAGGTGCAAATATCGCAGTCAAGCTGTAAACTACAACACAACACATCCTGTTCTCCGGACTACATCCTGCTACTTGCAAAGCTCTTTTCAGGGTTTGGTAGTGAGAGATTGAGAATGATCAACAAAGAAGTTCTGCCATTCAGCAGGTAACTCAGAGCTGGTGTGGACCAGGCAAATTCAACTGTATAATTAAAACAAAGCATTACAACAGGTGTTATAGAAGTAGTAATCTGCTAGGAAACAAAGGCTCGACGAGCCAATCGGCTGTGCCAACAATGAACAGCTGTGGCCCAGGCTTCAAGCAGTGAGGGTAAAGTCAATCCAGTTTTGCCCATCCAGGAGGTGCAATTCGACCATGTAGGAAAGAGTGCTCGGCACCCCTAATGTCCAAGGCCTGCTTCAAGAGCTAGTCAGTGAAGATGTCCTCGGAAAGTCCGGCCATGTGCCTGATTAGGGACGGGCGGTGATGATGTAGTGTGGTGTAAATGCTGCCCAGACCTGTGTGTAGTGCGACTCCAATGTTTTGGACCCGATTGTACTAGTGGTTGCTGAGAATGCACTTTTGGCAGCTCTTGTGGAAAACTTCCATGCACTTCTGGTCATGCTACTCGGGCTTGACGGAATGTGATTTCAGTCCAGTGCTCTGAAGTTAAAATTAAAGAAATTAAACCAAGCTCGGATAAACCGTTTAAGTAATGACTCTAATGAGGTAGTTAAGTGCCTTGTAATCTTCTTCTTTGTTCTTTGTTATCAAACTCCCGCTACCAAGCCCTACAAAGTGCTTTGAAAGTAGCAAGATGTTGTCAGAAAAACAGGAAGCGTTGTGTCGTAGCTTACAGCTTGACTGCAATATTTGCACTTTTTGGTCCGACACATCCGACTTCAGCAGGAATTTTTGGGTGCCAGGTTCACTCTTTGATATCTTCTCCTTGGCCAGTCTGCTCTGTTGTTACCTGTTATCCTGGATCACCGCATGAAGGTGAAGAGGGGTCTTGGCAACTCTGGTTCGCTGGCCCTGACACTAGCAGTCAAATATGGGTTAGTGACCACTGCAATTCATGCACTTCAGGGCGTTGTATTGATAGGAACACTATCTGGACGGCTTTTGTTGCCCTTTGTGAAGACACCTGAAGGGTGTTGTATAGATAGGAACACTATCTGGACGGCTTTTGTTGCCCTTTGTGAAGACACCTGAAGGGTGTTGTATAGATAGGAACACTATCTGGACGGCTTTTGTTGCCCTTTGTGAAGACACCTGAAGGGTGTTGTATAGATAGGAACACTATCTGGACGACTTTTGTTGCCCTTTGTGAAGACACCTGAAGGGTGTTGTATAGATAGGAACACTATCTGGACGACTTTTGTTGCCCTTTGTGAAGACACCTGAAGGGTGTTGTATAGATAGGAACACTATCTGGACGACTTTTGTTGCCCTTTGTGAAGACACCTGAAGGGTGTTGTATAGATAGGAACACTATCTGGACGACTTTTGTTGCCCTTTGTGAAGACACCTGAAGGGTGTTGTATAGATAGGAACACTATCTGGACGACTTTTGTTGCCCTTTGTGAAGACACCTGAAGGGTGTTGTATAGATAGGAACACTATCTGGACGACTTTTGTTGCCCTTTGTGAAGACACCTGAAGGGTGTTGTATAGATAGGAACACTATCTGGACGACTTTTGTTGCCCTTTGTGAAGACACCTGAAGGGTGTTGTATAGATAGGAACACTATCTGGACGGCTTTTGTTGCCCTTTGTGAAGACACCTGAAGGGTGTTGTATAGATAGGAACACTATCTGGACGACTTTTGTTGCCCTTTGTGAAGACACCTGAAGGGTGTTGTATAGATAGGAACACTATCTGGACGACTTTTGTTGCCCTTTGTGAAGACACCTGAAGGGTGTTGTATAGATAGGAGCACTACCTGTAGTTGGCTTTAGTTCCACTTTGTGCATGCACGCACGCACACACACACAAACCGACCACCAAAAAAACCCATAACCAAAGCATTTTCATCAGTGACACAAAAATTTAATACAAATAAAACAAGTTAGATTGGGACAGTTAACCAAATGTTGCTTCACTATAATAACAAAAAAATGATCATGAATTAAATGCACACAAGTATGACCAAATGGGAAACCGAACATACTGGTTACACCAAAAACGATGCCTATTACCAGTTGAACCGAAGAGAGCAGGTCGTTGTCTTCAGACTTCGCACTGGCCACAACAGACTGAGGTACCACCTATTCAATAAATTGAAGATAGGGTGTACCGACGAATGCCCGTGCGGTACTGGTAAAATGACCGCTGAACATCTGCTGCAGAACTGCCCGACATACGAGGATCAGAGAGAGCAGATGTGGCCATTACCAGTGGAACTGCAAGACAAGCTCTATGGCAGTGGCGAGAGCCTCAGGATGACCGCCGCTTTTTTCGAAAAAATAATGGTTACTGTCTGACTGTGTACGCAGAAGAAGAAGAAGAAGAAATGCACACAAGTAGATCTGGGAAAGAAAAAAAAAAGAGAACCACTTCAGCCATGCCGGGCTGATCACTAAAGCAGACTCAGAATGGGGCTAGCAACATCATTTTGCTATTTTTAATAACTTCAAGAATCACCACTGCCAGGAACCACAAACTCGTATTGTGTGTGCTCCCTGTAAAACCAGCTGCTGTGGAGGTCCTATGCTTCAGAGGGTGCAACAATGGGACAATAAGAAAAAAAGCTGAATAATGTATGAAATTGAAGTTTAGAAAATAAACCTGAAACACTCAAGATTGGAAGGGACAAAATTGTGTTTATATTATCTAGTGCAACCAGTTGTCAGAGATCAAGATGCTGAGCAGTGCATGAGCTGCAGTGGTCAGTGACCCAAAGTTGACTGCTAGCGTCAGGACCAGCGAAACAGAGCTGCCAAGACCCTTCTACACCTCCACATGGTGATCCTGGATAACAGGCTGCAGCAGGGCAGACTGGCTAAGGAGAAGGGATCGAAGAGGGAATACTAACCCGGTACTAAAAAAATGCTTGCTGAAGTCGGATGTGTTGGACTGAAAGGTGCAAATATCTCAGTCAAGCTGTAAACTACGACACAACGCATTCCGTTCTCTGGACTACATTCTGCTGCTTAAGCCCTTTCAGGGTTTGGTAGAGGGAGATTGAGAATGAACGAAGCCAAGCCAAGCCAAGTTGACACATTGAAGGTGTTGAGGGCGACAGATTCAGGATAAAGAGATTTATTGATCTGAAAAGCAGCAAACAGGTGAAAGATTTCACATAGTTAGGGAGTACATTATCAGCAGATGGAAGAATTAAAGTGGAAATTCAACAAAAGATGCAATAAGGCAAATCAGATCATTGGACAGTTAACTCCAATACTTAAATGCAAGCATTTGAAAATAACTACCAAAAGAGTTTTATGCAAGACAATTTTTTTGTCCCAACACTATGCTATCAACGTCAAAATTAAACACTAATATCAATTGAAAACGACAAATCGTTACAGCAGAAATGAAATGACCGCGAATAAAATTGAGTGTAACAAGGAGAGACAGGATCAGAACTGATAACATCAGTAGACTAATGAGAACACCAGTATTATAAACTACATCAAGAGACAACAACTAAAATGGTTTGGCCACGTAACAAGACTACCACCACACAGCACACCCCCAACAAGTAATGCTATTTAGATACAACAGATTTAAAGCCAAAGGCAGACCACAAAAAAGGTGGTTAATAGAAACATCTTAGGCAGTGAATGCCAATGTGCATGAGGCACACGGACTCGTTCTAGAGATTTCTTCATAACCTGATGCTGAAAGGCATACAAGGGATAAAGAAAAAGAAGAGACTCATTTGTGCTTTAAAAAGATTTAAGAGAGAAAAGTTTGCGCTATCATCAGCCGACTCCTCTTGTCCTGAGCTACCTTTGTCCAATTTCCAATGTTAATCTAGAAGACTGGAGATCAGACAGGCTGCATACTTTTCTTGTGTTTACACATGGCCATGTGGTTTCAAAAGGAATTTCCTAATGTTTTTGCACAGACAGCGGCCAACATTTTGCTCTTTTTGATTTCCAACAATTAAGGAATCTTTTACGTGCAGAGTGTACACATTGGACGTCCGGGTTTATTGTCCATCTCTGATAGAACTAGGCACATGGCTTCATTTCCTTTGAGATCAGGGTTCGCTTAAAACTTGTGAAAATCAAACACCCACTGTTTCATTCATTAATTTCTTGAGAGGTACCTTACCTTGGAATCCTAGTACTCAAACAGGCATGTTAATATCTGTTGCCAGGTAGTCGAAGGCTATCTGTAGAAGGTATTGTTTACACTTGCTGCTGCTGACTAGGCCTTGCAAAGGGGGGGGGGGGAAGAGTACGCGCTGCACACACAAATAATTTGGGTAGATTTTTAACTGGAATTTTGAATTTTTTGTCTGGGCGGCGGATGTTAAGCCTACTCTTTTCGATTTCTAACTGTATAGGGATTTTTAATGTGCTCGACACTGAACACGGGAGTCTGATCTCACTACTCAGAGGAATTTTTACCAGAAGACCCATGTGAAAAATATCCCGGTCTCCACTGTGTTTCGAACCTTCGGCACCTGAGGCGGACACCTTACCTCTCTGCGATAATGGCAACTGAAAAAATGGTTGTACAGCTGAACATACACTGTTGATAATCTGTTAAAATAATGTGAACACAGTACAAAGTTGACAATAATGTGACGACCCCCCCCACCCCAAAACACACCACACAAACACTTACTACAAATGCTCTCATCTGAGTTGTCAGCACAATGCTTGACTCCATCACAGATGTGTGTTGGGAGGAAGCAATCCTTGTCGGAACTGGCATTCATACACTGAAACATCCCATGGTGACCACAGTAGTAGGAGCCTGTGGAGCATAGTCAAGTGACATCTATATGAATGCCTCATCAACTGCACTATTGCTATCAGTGGTGAAGTATAAGCTTTTTGATAAAGCTCTTGAGTGGATGAGTGTTCATATCTCATGGCAGTGGATAAGTGCTCATATCTCATGGCAGATGTGCCATGTTTGATTCCTGTTATCAACATATGTCAGTCAAACCACCTGTGAATTGGTACCTGGCTTACTTTTAGGAAAGGTAAGGTAGTAAGAAATGAACCTGGCCATTCCACCTCATGAGAAAAGCTGAAACTTAGTACAATAAAGTCTTTAACACTTTATCACTGACAGAAATCCTGCCGAAGACGGATGTGTCAGACCAAAAGGTGCAAATATCGCAGTCAAGCTGTAAACTAGCGACACAACATATTCCGTTCTCTGGACTACATCTGGCTACTTGCAAAGCCCTGTTCAGGGCTTGGTAGGGGGAGATTGAGAACGAATGCAGAAGAATAAGAAGACTGACAGAAGTGTCTGGAACTACTTTTAATTTAATGAAACCCAGTCAACTATCCCTGTGCACGGTAAGGAAGATTAACGTCTGGTCAGGCAAAATATTTTGATCCAACCTGTTAGTTAGGGTCAGGCAAAATACACTGGCCAAGACCCTCACCTTGACTTCGGTGAGGGATCGATGCGATCCTCGTAGTAGTGAGCGACACCTAGTTGAAGCCAAGCATAGCACAACCTCCTGGAGGATCCCTGTCCACCTTCATCAGCCTGCTCGGGGTGTGAGGAAAGCTACTGCAACCCGCCACTTAATGTCCTTTTCAGGGCACACAAAAGAGTAAACTTACTCATTGTGGACCATCACAAACAACAACCACTGCGCACACATAATAAAAGACAATCTGGTTACAGGGCATGATGAAAACCACAAAGAAGAAAGATATAGTAAATCCAGTCTGCCGTGCTCGATGCCGATCATCTGGAATGGCAGATAAACTTTATTTTTCTTATCACTTTCAAGTTCTATTCTGGCTGGCTAGAGTTGATCCTGTCTCACCAGTCAATGAAAACCATTCAGCTACCTACTGTCCCTAATGTGTATCTGCTATCCCAATGTGTATCTGTTATCCCAATGTGTATCTGCTGTCCCAATGTGTATCTGTTGTCCCAATGTGTATCTGCTGTCCCAATGTGTATCTGCTGTCCCAATGTGTATCTGCTGTCCCAATGTGTATCTGTTGTCCCAATGTGTATCTGCTGTCCCAATGTGTATCTGCTGTCCCAATGTGTATCTGCTGTCCCAATGTGTATCTGCTGTCCCAATGTATATCTGCTGTCCCGATATGTATATTTGCTATCCCAATGTGTATCTGCTGTCCCGATATGTATATTTGCTATCCCAATATGTATCTGCTATCCCAATGTGTATCTGCTGTCCCGATATGTATATCTGCTATCCCAATGTGTATCTGCTATCCCAATGTGTATCTGCTGTCCCGATATGTATATTTGCTATCCCAATGTGTATCTGCTATCCCAATGTGTATCTGCTGTCCCGATATGTATATTTGCTATCCCAATGTGTATCTGCTATCCCAATGTGTATCTGCTATCCCAATGTGTATCTGATATCCCAATACGTGTACCTGCTGTATCAATGTGTACCTGATGTCCCAACATACACCTGCTGTTCTAATGTGTACCTGCTGTATCAATGTCTTGTAGTTTTCCTCTTCCCATAGCATGCATCCACAAGACGTTGGTCCCATATTTCTGATTTTATGTTATGTTGGTGAGAACTTACACCACCATACTCCAGGCTGACCCATAGGTGCTCAGACTATCTCAGCAAATGACGAGGGCCATGGATACAGATGGTTCCTTTAGCTCTCTTGTTGAACATACTCCTCCTACACCCGTCTGATTGATGTTGGCAGCGACAAGTTCGCTCTGCAGACTGGCCTCCATTACAGTCTTATCTGTCTAGTTAGCATTCTTCTGTACCAGTCAATTATTTGTCTCTTTTTCTGGAGATCTTTCTGTATCTAGGTGTAATAGTTGCTCATTGCAAGCAAAGATGGTGACAATATCAGATTTGTGCTGTGAGATGTGATCTCATATGATTGTAAATTCCAATCCTGGCATGGCAGACACTGCAGCACATGGGGTACACATGTTAGGAGTTGTTGTGCAACAAGATCTTTACTGAAGACCTGTACTGTCTGCACTGTTCAACAATATTCTATTGGGATCTTTTCTGAAGACCTGTACTGTCTCCAGAGGATTTCTTTTATTAGTTCCTGCAGTCAGAGGACTTCTTTTATTGGCTCCTGCTGTCAGAGAACTTTTTTTTTATTGGTTCCTGCTGTCAGAGAACTTCTTTTATTGGTTCCTGCTGTCAGAGAGCTTCTTTTATTGGTTCCTGCTGTCAGAGAACTTCTTTTATTGGTTCCTGCTGTCAGAGAACTTCTTTAATTGGTTTCTGCTGTCAGATAGCTTCTTTTATTGGTTCCTGCTGTCAGAGAGCTTTTATTGGTTTCTGCTGTCAGAGAACTTCTTTTATTGGTTCCTGCTGTCAGAGAACTTCTTTTATTGGTTCCTGCTGTCAGAGAACTCATTTTATTGATTTCTGCTGTCAGAATACTGCTTTTATTAGTTAGTTCCTGCTGTCAGAGAGCTTCTTTTATTGGTTCCTGCTGTCAGAGAACTTCTTTTATTGGTTCCTGCTGTCAGAGAACTCATTTTATTGATTTCTGCTGTCAGAATACTGCTTTTATTAGTTAGTTCCTGCTGTCAGAGAACTTCTTTTATTGGTTGCTGCTGTCAGAGGACTTCTTTTATTCGTTCCTACTCCCAAAAACTTCCATCATTGCTTAATGTGGTCTTTGGTGTTGAAAAAGTTGACCACGCTTGATTAGAAACATCTATGCTATCCCACTTACTACCTTATTAGCAAACAAACCTCACGAGCAGCAAATAAAAAAGCTTACCACACTCCCCCCCTACTGGTTCGTCACTGCCATCCTCACAGTCAGCGTGGCCATCACATTTCCACCAGAAGGGAATACATTTGGAGCTGGTAGCACACAGGAACTGTGACCTAGAATGTCAAGATCAACAAGAAGAGGTGTATGAGATTTGGCCAAATTAGAACACTGAGAGCAACCAGAAGATGTTATCTTCTTCTTCGTTCATTCTCAATCTCCCGCTACTAACCTGAAAAGGGCTTCTTGTGTAAGAAGATGTAGCCTGAAGAAGGGAATGTGTTTTGTCGCAGTTTACTGCTTGACTGTGATATTTGCACCTTTTGGTCTGACACATCTGACTTGAGCAGGCATTTTTGGGTACTGGGTTAACCTCCCCTCTTCGATCCCTTCTCTTTAGCCAGTCTGCTCTGTTGCAGCCTGCATTTGACTGTACAATCCGATCTGAGCGTGACAAACTCTACTGCACATAGGGCACACATGAACAGCATTTGTAGTTGGGCAGTCTTGCATTCTTTCCTTGCGTGTAGCTCGCTTTTCCTGCGCCTCCGTGATGGTCCTCTGCTCAGCGGTGCAAGCACCATGTGTGACGGCAGTGCGCCAGGCTGAGCGGTTCGGAGCAAGCAGCTCCCAGTCAGCAACATCAATATAGAAACTTTTAAAGTGTCTTTGTATCGTTTCTTTTGTCCCCCCTGCAAGCGAAGTCCTGTCATGAGCTCACCGTACAACAGTTGTTTAGGGAGGCGCTCATCTGACATGTGAACAACATACCTTGTCCATGTCTTCTTCTTCTTTGCGTTCGGTTTCGTATGCCACCAGATGGGCTGCCTCCATGAAGTGTGACATGTTAGTCGCAGGTCCACAATTGTTCCCCACAGTTTGTCTTTTATGTTTCTTTCCTCGGGCCAGGTCTTCTCACAGGAGCCTTGGTGCAGTGGACATGTTTGCAGGATGTGTTCTGGAGTCTGGGGTCCTCTCTGACATGTACATTGTGCAGTCTGTGCTGCTTTCATTTTATGCATGTGTGATGGAAAATTGTGGTATACTGTTTCCTATTCAGTCTATTGATTGATACCCTGTCCATCTGATCTTGGCTCTTTGTAGCAGCGTATGGATGCCAGAGAGTCTAGCCCTGGGTACCCATTAAAGAGGTCCCAGATAGCCACCTTAGAGCCGAAGTCACTGCCTCGACTTGACCTTGGGGAAATAATTCATGGAAAATAAATGTTGAAATACATCTCTACTCACGTGGTGCAGTTTGAAATGCAGGACCGGCCATCATGTGCCACATAGTGATACTCTGGGCATGAGCAGACAGCCTGGACACCTTGACCATCTTTGCCTGGACGCAGCAAGCACAGGTGAGAACAGGATAGGTAGTCACATACACTCAAGCCTTGACTGTCCACAACTGCGGAGGAGATGAAGTTAGAATATTTGTGAGGATTAAACCATGGCCTACTTTAGATTGGCCAACTCACTGGGAAAATCCTGATCAAATGTTACATTCCTAGGCCGATTAAATAAATATAATCATGAAACTCTCAGTGGAAGACTACGGAAAACATAGAGAAGACAAATGACAGAAATGAAGAATGAGTGAGAAATACTGACCCACACACCAAAAGACGTTAAGCCCATCCATTGGTTAAACAGACTTACGTGGCACTTGACGTAGCGGATGGACAATCTGAATGTCCATTGGTCGGTGGACAAGTTCTACAATGTTAGTCACATTATGGCCGGAGAACTTGGCTGTGTAGAAGACTCCTTTACTCTCCCAATCTGTCCAGTACAGAAGGCCTGTAACACACCATATGGTATTAATCAGTAGCACATCATTAGTCATCACCACAATCACCATCTTCATCACTATTGCTATCATAACTACAATTATAACCACCACAATCACCCTCTTCATCACTATTGCCATCATAACTACAATTATAACCACCACAATCACCATCTTCATCACTATTGCCATCATAACTACAATTATAACCACCACAATCACCATCTTCATCACCATTGCCATCATCACTACAAGCATCATCATCATAATCCCCATAATCATCACCACTTTTATCATCATTGCCATCATCATAACAATCATCGTTACTACCCCCATTCTATTCTTTCCTCCTCGACAAGGGACTGGTATCCTTATGTGGTATATCTTTCTACTGTGAGTAGATGTTTGCTAACAGATACATACCTTCAAATGTGGTCAAGGCAAACACATGCGGTGTCTTCTTGTTGTCTCCAATGATGACTCTAGCGTTCTGACCATCCAGGTCTGCCATACCTATGTAATCCATGTTACCATCTCCCCAGAAGACCTGAAGAACAGGAGGACCATGTAGCGGTTTGAGTTATGATTGCCTGACAACTAAACACTTGTAACGAGATATTCTTCTTCTTCTGCGTACGCAGTCAGACAGTAACCATTATTTTTTCGAAAAAAGCGGCGGTCATCCTGAGGCTGTCGCCACTGCCATAGAGCTTGTCTTGCAGTTCCACTGGTAGTGGCCACATCTGCTCTCTCTGATCCTCGTATGTCGGGCAGTTCTGCAGCAGATGTTCAGCGGTCTTTTTACCAGTACCGCACGGGCATTCGTCGGTACACCCTATCTTCAATTTGTTGAATAGGTGGTACCTCAGTCTATTGTGGCCAGTGCGAAGTCTGAAGACAACGACCTGCTCTCTTCGGTTCAACTGGTAATAGGCATCGTTTTTGGTGTAACCAGTATGTTCGGTTTCCCATTTGGTCATGTATCTGGCTTTGATAAGCCGTTTTGACTCTTCGTAAGTCATACTGGTATCTGTTTGTGGTAGTCTTGCACCTTCTTTTGCCAGTCTGTCTGCCTCCTCGTTGCCTTGGATGTTGCAGTGTGACGGGACTCACTGTACCACTACCCTTTTTGGTGCGGACTGCTGGCACAGTTTGCAGAGTGCTGCTCTTAAGTCATTAAGCTCAGTGTTTTTCTGGCTTTTTAGCGCTGTGACTACGGCGAGAGCATCTGTCAGCAGGACTATATGGCTCTCATTTTCACTGTGTGTCACCATTTCTTCCACTGCCACCCTCAGTGCCTCTGCCTCCGCTCTGAAATTGCTTGTGTACTTACCAGTAGCGAATGACAGTGTTATTTTTCTGCCATTTGGTAGGTTCAGGAATGCTCCTGCCCCTCCGTTCTGTGTTGTGTTTGTTACAGAACCGTCGGTGTATGCATGGTAACGAGATATAAAAGCTGATATTACAAGGATGAGAATGGGAACCAGCACTCTGCTGAAGACGGATGTGTCGGACCTAAACGTGCAAATATCGCAGTCAAGCTGTAAACTGGCGGCACAACGCATTCCGTTCTCTGGACTACATCCTGCTAATTGCAAAGCCCTGTTTAGAGGGTTTTAGCGGGAGATTGAGAACAAACGCAGAAGGTGAAGAAGGAAAACCAGCACTGTGCTCCTGTACGGCTCCGAGACATGGACGCTGTTTAACTGTTTCACTGGGTTTCTAGATGAGCCTGTTAAAAAAATACATTTCCCTACGGAATGCACTTTTTTCTGATTGGAAACCCGGTCCTGTGGTTGACCAAGTCATAGATATTGGGTAGAAAATAGCAGAACAGAGTGATATTATCTACAAAAGCCTTTATCTGAACAGAAGAGAAAACAACAGATCAGAGTGATATTATCTACAAAAGCCTTTTATCTGAACAGAAGAGAAAACAACAGAACAGTGATATTATCTACAAAAGCCTCTATATGAACAGAGGAGAAAACAACAGAACAAGGAAGTGATAGTCAAACTGTATAAAGCATTAGTTAGACCTAGATTGGAGTACTGTGTACAGGTGTGGAGTCCATTAGTTAGACCTAGATTGGAGTACTGTGTACAGGTGTGGAGTCCTTATCGTAGAGAGGATATAAACATGCTGGAAAGGATACAAAAAAGTGCGACAAAACTGATAGTGGGATTCCAGAAATACAGTTATGAGGCAAGACTCAGAAAAACCTGCCAACAGTGTCTAGAAAAGAGAAGAATTTGATGTGACCTAATACAGGTTTATAAGATAATCACAGGAATGGGTAAATTAGACTATAACAAGTTTTTCAAAATTCAACCACCTACAAGAACAAGAGGGCATAACTCCAAATTAACTAAAGAAAGGTCCAGATTAGATATTAGGAAACATTTTTTTAGTTAGAGAGTGGTGAATGCTTGTAATGCATTGCCACAGGAAGTAGTAGAGGCAGGGGCAATTAATGCATTTAAGAATAGATTGAATGTGCATAGCTTTTAGAGTAAGGAAATGTAAATGAAACTGGTTGTATACAGACTGGAGTCTTCTAAACCAGTATAAAAACGTTAAGAATATTATCTACACCTCTTTATCAATGAAATTATGTCACGGCAGTCTGATAGCAGGCACTGCTGTAGGGGATCAAGTGCTAGAGACTGTTATGATAGGTCTACAGCAGGGTTAACCACCTAGTGGCCTACATGTACAACCTAGAGTGATGGTTTGCAGGCTGTCAGGTGTTTTGAAAATAAAGACATTTTACAGAATAAGCTGAGAAAGGAAAATGTTATTTCCTGAGGGAATTTTCAGCTGCAAAAGATTACAATTACCATTGCAAGTACCGTATTGTTTGTCAGTAACTCTGTTTACCAGTAGTATTCTGCTTTTCTTCTCTTTCAGACTTTGAGTAGTTTTGTTGTGGTGTTCTGTTCTGCTGTTATTCCTGAAGGTTCTCCAAGCAGCCTGGTGAAACAAGGCTATACCAAAGGATTGAGAGATAATCCACATTGCACCAATATTCTTCTTCTTCGTTCGTTCTCAATGTCCTGCTATCAAGCCCTGGAAAGGACTTTGCAAGTAGCACAATGGTGTCCGGATAATGGAACGTGTTATGCCGTAGTTTACAGTTTAACTGCGATATTTGCACCATCCGGTCCAACACATCCGACTTCAGCAGGCCTTTTGGAGTACTGGGTTAGTCTTCCCTCTTCGATCCCTTCTCCTTAGCCAGTCTGCCCTGCTGCAGCCTGTTATCCAGGGTCACTGCGTGGAGGTGTAGAAGGGTCTCGGCAGCTCTGGTTCGCTGGCCCTGATACTAGCAGTCAGCTTATTGTTAGCTGCAGCTCATCATCTTGATACCATCAATATTAAAAAAAGATGACAACCGACATTACAAAATCCATAGAGGCATATCCTTCCTTAGTGTCCCCAGCAACGCCTACTCTAGAGTGGTGGATCAGAGACTAAAACATTTGACTGAGCCATGAGGACCAATCGAGTTTCAGAGCAAACCAAAGTACTCAGGACCTCATCTTCACAGGCAATTGAGTGAAAAAGTTCTTGAATACGATGATGATATGCTTCTGTATTTCTTGTTCCCAAAAAAGACATTCAATAAAGTTTCCTATTTCAGGCCCTGGAAATGCCTGGAAAGAAAGAACATCCCAGCATCCTTGAGATTTATAGACACTACATTACAACAGGAAACCAAAAAGGCCGGAGATCACCAGTTTCGTAAGACAGGGCAACATTAAATCATCATACTTTTTCATACTGCTCATGGACAATGCCACCAAAGCCTGTAAGGAAAGGACAAAAATGTACTCAATGGGGAATTGGACGATGAGACCAGTCTGTGTATCAGAGCTAGTGTCTGCCGATGACATGGCACTGAATACTATATCAGAGGCACATTTTTAGATCAGTAGTTGAAATACCCAACTCACTTTTTCTGTGACGTAGTCAATGGTGAGACCGTTGGGCCAGGTGATACTCTCATTGACGATCTGTCTGAGGTCTGTTCCATCCATGTTCATGCGGCTGATGTGTGGACTGTCTCCCCAATCTGTGAAAAACAGAAGACCTTTCTGGGGGAAGACCTGAAAATAGAACAATAAAAGTGATGGCGGTAGTGAAAAGTAATCAGGGTCAGGGGAAACATACTGATCAAGGTGGGAGTGAAGAGTAACCAGGGTCAGGTGAAACATACTGATCAAGGTGGGAATGAAGAGTAATCAGGGTCAGGTGAAACATACTGATCAAGGTGGAAGTGAAGAGTAATCAGGGTCAGGTGAAATACTGATCAAGGTGGAAGTGAAGAGTAACCAGGGTCAGGTGAAATACTGATCAAGGTGGAAGTGAATAATCAGGGTCAGGTGAAACATATTAATAAAGGTGGGAATGAAGAGTAATCAGGTGTCAGGTGAAACATACTGATCAAAACCTCAACTCACATTTTTTTTGTTGGTGCTGCTAGAAATGGTGTGCACCAGCAGTCTAGTCAACGAGGTGGGGATCGACAATGTGATCCCTGTAATGTTGAGCTTACTGAGGAGCCTTCAATTATACTACAGCCAGGGGGACCCCAGTTCACATTCTCAAGTAACATAAAATGTCATGAGGTATCCAAATGTCCTAAACTGTAACTATGTCAAATTTGGTAGAGATTGGTAGAATGGTATAAGGAACACATAAACAGACAGACATTTATATATTAGATAAATGAACCAAGTCACATATTTTAGAAGACTATAGAAAACAAGGACTGCTCTTGGACATTATCTGAAGATGTGCACTCTTGGACATTACCTGAGGATGCACACTCTTGGACATTACCTGAGGATGCACACTCTTGGACATTACCTGAGGATGTGCACTCTTGGACATTACCTGAGGATGTGCACTCTTGGACATTACCTGAGGATGTGCACTCTTGGACATTACCTGAGGATGCACACCACATACAAACCAACCACACACCCTTCTCCCACGTACATACATTATCTCTCCCACCTCCCCCCCTGCAATGTACATACACTATATCCCTCCACTCTACATATACACACCTGCCCTGCCCCCAAACACCCCCACACAAATACTCTTCACCGCCACCAAAATCTTGTGTTCAGTTGCATTCACCTCCAGAGCACGTGGCTCTTGTAAACCCTCGCGTAACAAGATTCTCCGGTACGAGCCATCCAGCTTGGACACCTCAATAGTGTCTGCTGTCTTGTCACACCAGTAGAGGTTGCCACCGATCCAGTCGACAGCCAAGCCATCCGGGTTGCGTACTGTGCTGTTGTGAAGCACTTCGGGATCCTGGTGGGAGGAAACAAGCTGATTATTCTCATGAATACAAAAGTTTCCCCCGAGTGTTACCGGGGTGGGAGCAAAGAATAATAACACTGTAACCTGCCAGGTATATCATAAGTGACAACTAAGGAAGATTGAGTATGGGGCTGGCTACCCCTCTTGTAGAAACGTTAAGCCACCAACACATTAACAGATATGGGCAAGTCAACATTTGAAGACTTTATGTCAAGTTGTTGAATACCTATGCCACACAAGGAGCTGGAAAGGTTTACAATACAAATTGCCTTCTTCTTTTATTCATGTCATCAGACGTATCATTTGATTTCTATTCTCCTGAAATAAAATGGGACATGGCAGAAGCATTTGCCGAGTCAAATCCTTTTGTGAAGTGCACAACTGATAATTTTTTTATTCATCATGTAGGGGAAGCTACCAGAAGCAAAAACGTACTCGACTTAATATTTACTACAGAGAAAAATATGATTGAAAACGATATCTTTGGGAACTGTTTGGCTCAATCGACCATCAAATCATCCGTTGGGATATTATAGCAAGGAGAGATGTAAACATAAACTCGCGAGTATACGACTACTCTAAGACAGATGTTCAGAAAATGAAAGACGCAGCCAGCCACATAATCTGGGAAGATATTGTCAGAGGTACAGATGTTGAACAAGAGTGGGAGAGTTTCAAAACAGTTTTAGAACAACTAAAAGTGGAATGTGTTCCATATAGGGAGGTAAACATCAAGCATAAAAAGTGGATAACTAGATTTGTAGTTAAATGTAGTAGAGCTAAAAATAAAGCATGGACAAAATATATAAAGGCAGGTAAATCGAAAGAAACATATTTAAAATATTTGGACAAGCAGAACATAGCCCAGAAAGTGAATAGAGCAGCAAAAATAGACTGAAAAAAAAAACTTGCTAACAGGATCAAGACTGATAGTAAAAGCTTCTTTTCTTATGTTAGAAATAAACAAAGAACAAAAGACAAAGTAGGCCCTCTCATAGACAGTACAGGGAAAATAAAAATAATAAGAGAAAATAGGGAGACAGCCAATATTCTAAATCAATACTTTGGCACAGTCTACACAAAAGAGGACTGCTCCAAGATCCTAGAACCTATATATATTTTCAAATGTGAAATGGATATACTAGGATTAAAATCAATCTGTATTATGGAGGAAATGGTTTTTAAAAATTGGAGGGATTAAAAGTGGATAAATGTCCAGGTCAAGAAGGTATCCATTCAACAATGTTATTTGAAATTAGAGACCAACTAGCAAAACCATTGGCTATATTATGTTCCTAATCACTTGCAAAATGGATTATTCCAAGAGATTGGAAAGATGCAAGAGTGATCCCCTTATTCAAAAAGGGAAAGAAATAAGATCAGCAAATTATAAACCGGTAAGTTTAACGAGCATAGTCTGTAAAATGTTGGAATAAATAATCAAAGAAAACATTGTAATGCATTTAGACAAGTTTAATCTAATCAGAATTAGTCAGCATAGGTTTACAAGAGGGAGATTGTACTTAACAAATCTATTAGAATTCATGGAGGAGGTTACTAAAATGATAGATAAAGGGGAGCCAGTGGATGTTATTTATCTAGATTTTGCAAAGGCTTTTGATAGAGTACCTCATTGAAGATTATTTAAAAAGTTAAAATCACATGAAGTAGGTGCAAATGTTGCAGAATGGATTGAAAATTAGTTAACAGGAAGAAGGCAGAGAGTGGGCATAAATAAGGAGTACCCTGAGTGGTGTGAAGTAAAAAGTGGAGTGCCACAGGGCTCGGTTTTGGGATCAATATTGTTCTTGATATATATAAATGATTTGGACATTGATATAGGATCCATGATTGAAAAATATGCGGACGACAAAAACTATGTTGGAGTGTCTCATCTATAGCAGAGGTGTATATATTGAGGTCGGATTTAGATAAAATTCGAGACTGGTCTGTGAGATGGCAAATTGAGTTTAATATAGTTAAATGTCATACACATGTAGATCCAATATGGAAAATAATTACAGAATGGGCGAGAACAATATTAGAATGATAGATAAAGAAGGAGACCTAGGTGTTATAATAGAGCATACAGGAAAGGTGAGTGAGCAAGTTCAGGTAGCAGCGAATAAAGCAAATTCAATGTTAGGTATGATAAAAAGAAATATTAAACATAGGAGCAAGGAGGTGATAGTCAAACTGTATAAAGCATTAGTTAGACCTAGATTGGAGTACTGTGTACAGGCGTAGAGTCCTTATCGTATAGGAGATATAAACATCCTGGAAAGGATACAAAGAAGAGCGACAAATCTGATAGTGGGATTCCAGAATTACAATTACAAGGAAAAGCTGGCCTACGTGTCTAGAAAAGAGAAGAATTCAAGGTGACTTAATACAGGTTTATAAGATAATCACAGGAAAGGTTAAATTAGACTATAACAAATTTTTCAAAAATACAACTACCAACGAGAACAAGAGGGCACAGATACAAATTAGCTAAAGAAAGGTTCAGATTGAATGTTAGGAAATATTTTTTTAGTCAGAGAGTGGTGAATTCTTGGAATACATTGCCCCAGGAGGTAGTGGAGGCAGAGACAGTTAATGCATTTAAGAATAGATTAAATGGGCATAGGTTTTAGAGCAGAGTAATGCAAATGTAACTGGTTGTCTACAGACTCTGATGAGTCTTCTAAACCAGTATAAAAACATTAAGTTAAGACATTCTGGACAAGAACAAGAAGGCACAGCTTCAAATTGTTTAAAAGCAGGTCCATATTAGATATAAGGAAATATATTTTTTGGTCAGACAGTGGTGAATGCTTAGAATGCATTGCCGCAGGATGTAGTATAGGCAGGGTCAGTTAATGCATTACAAAATAAATTGGATGCTTAGTAATTTTTAGTACGGATGGAATGGAATAAACTGGTTGTATACAGACTCTGTAGACTCTTCTAAGCCAGTTTAAGTTAAGTAGGGCCAACTGGTTATGAGTGTAAATTCTAGTTTATTAAATATTCAAAAACATTTGATCTCTCTGCTATCATAGTAACTAATTGAGGTGAGACTAGCTCGCTTGTCATTGTTTGAATGGTCTGTATTTTATATACTACCAAAAGTGTCAACATATTTTAAACGACTGTCAACACATTTTAACAGAATGTCAAAGGTGTCAACACATTTTAACAGAATGTCAAAGGTGTTAACACATTTTAATAGATTGTCAAATGTGTCAACACATTTTAATAGACTGTCAACACATTTTAACAGACTGCCAAAGGTGTTAACACATTTTAACAGACTGTCAAAGGTGTTAACACATTTTAAATAGATTGTCAAATGTGTCAACACATTTTAACAGACTGTCAACACATTTTAACAGACTGTCAACACATTTTAACAGACTGTCAACACATTTTAACAGACTGCCAAAGGTGTCAGCACATTTTAACAGACTGTCAACACATTTTAACAGACTGCCAAAGGTGTCAGCACATTTTAACAGACTGTCAACACATTTTAACAGACTGTCAACAATTCCTATACACTTCAACAGATGGTCAAAGGGTTTACACACTTCACCTAACAGCCATATCGAAGGGGTCCATACCACAAACAAGTTATACAACCCATGTTCAAGAACAACAATTTAAACCATGCTCTGTAACCTTCTATGCTTCCTACCAAATGATTTCTACATCAGGACCCCCTGAACTGCACACATTACTTGGGTTACAATCTCACCGAGTACTTGCTCTTGCTGGTAAAATTGAAACCCATTCTGGAGATGCTGCTCTTGTCACTTGTGATGTCGGACCAGTAGATCATCTGATTCTTCCAGTCATAATCCACAGCCACAGAGTTGTTGAGGCTGGTTGTGACCGTCATGTTGGTGCTCTTGGATATGGTAAAGAGCCTCAGGTAGTAGCGGTTGGATATCAGGATCAGAGGTTCGGGACCTTTGTGAGGGTATAAACAGATAAGTTTAAAGTCAAGTTAAGTCAACCGGTGAGGTCATTTTGGCACACATGAAGACACCCCTACAACCACATCCTGTGCCTCCTCTGGTCGGAGATTGGTTTATTCTTTTATGCTGTCCTCTTATCTCTTTTTGGGATGACCTCTTTGTTGTCTGCCTTGTACCTTTTTGTGCAGGATCGTACTTGCAAGACTGCTTGATCTCGATATGTGTCCGTACCAAGTGAGTTTCCGTCTTATGATTGTTGCCAAGAGGTCTTCAAAAGGCCCTATTACTATTTTAATTCTTTCTCGTATTGCATCATTTGTAATTTGGTCTTTGTATGGTGTGTTTTTACTCGCCATCATGAATCAGCGATGTCGAGGTCAGCTAGTTCTTCTTCAAAGGGACGAAAGGTGAAATTAGTAGCCTGCTGATTAAGTGAACACACAAGTCAACCTCACCTACAAGTGGTGCACAGTGGAAAACAATGGCTGTGAGACTGTAGGCGAACGAGGCAATCACTCGCCTGAGGAGATGGGCTCCTCCAGGTCAGATGCAGATGTTGGCCCACCCCAGCTTGGAGAGGAGATGGACTCCGCCAAGAGACAACCTCCCAAGATGCACTCATGGAGTTTAAAGTGAGATATGTTATATTATAGATAATGGCATCAACAATTATAGCTTCGATACCTCACCAGAACTTAAACCAAACCAAACCAACATTATGACCAGAAGGCCTTCATCAGGGACAAAGAACAACACAAATGACAACAGCTAACAAAATATACAAATAAGGATGAACCCAACTGCATAAGTGCTGATCATAAAATGGCAAATGGTGCTTGGATCAAATACTTGTGTAGTCTACAGTGACCAATGTTGCAATGAAAGCCTTTTGATCACAATGCCGACTTCATTTGGTTTTGTTTCTGTTCCAGTGTGGTGCCTGGTGCACTACCATCCCACAAAGTTATCACACTACCATCACACAAGATACTCATATTGCTGAGTGAAACAGAATCATTGAGGTTCAGCGAAAACACAATGCCTGAAAGCACAGATGTGTAGCAGCTTAATTACCAAATCCACTCATGTGTCCCAAGTGAACTGGGCCCTGTCACTCCAGGAAAGGTCTCACTATATGCAATCACATAACAAGTCTGATGCTGTTGCCATCTTGGTTTGACCAACAATTACTCATACTCGGGACAAGTCCATACACGCTCAGATCTCATCCTCAGTATGTCTGCCAGCACGTTCTGGTCCTGTGCTGGTTAACCAGACGTCTTTGGATGTGTGGTGTTCCTTCCTCGCTGAGGTTATGTTTTATCATGAACACAGATAAATGGAAATGGACAAACTCTTCAATGGTGAGAACTACCACTTGTGTTGAATACATTTCATGACAGAGAATGAGATGGTTTGGTCAACTTGGTAGCATGATATCATCCGATGGGTGCAGCTGTCCCGATATGTCAAGGCAGATCGGACTAGCTACGTCCGCTATGCACGACCTCCGACGTGTGTGAAGTATTTGCAAGATCTCCCTTGGGACAAAAAAAAATACTGCATCTACCAGTCCTGTGTGGTCCCAGTCCTGCTTTACGGCTCCGAAACCTGGACATTGTTGAAAAATGACATGTCGAGACTGGAAGTCTTTCACATGCGTAACCAGCAACATATCCTGGGCATCCGATGGCATGACTATATCCGCAACGCGGAGGTCTCTGCTAAAACAGGCCTCCACTCTATCTCAGAAACACTTGTTTGGTGTCGAGTTTCTTTGTTAGGTAATGTTGTATGGCTGGACCAGGAAACCCCTGCCCACAAGATACTACACAAGTCACTCCTCGGCGCCAAGTCTTCCCCTGACCGGCTGGAGGTGCAGAAGAGGCGTCCCTGAAAAGTATGGCTCCAGCAAGTCCAGCAACCTCCTCCTTTGCCCTGGACAATGCGTGGAACCTCGCCACAGCTTTGGGTCATGGATGTCGCCGACTGACGCAACGGGCCTCAGACGCCTAAGCGAACATTATTATTGGTCAACTCATGCTTACAACACAAGAAGATCTGGCTACAAGGCACGAGAAAGGCATCATGACAAAGCTGATAGTTGGATTACATAATTACAGTTATGAGAAAGACTCAGAAAAACCAGCCTACATGGTCTAGAAAAGAGAAGAATTTGAGGTGACAATACAGGTATATAAGATAATCAAAAGAAAGGATAAATTAGACTATCACAAGTTTTTCAAAATTCAACCACCTACAAGAACAAGAGTGCACAATTACAGATTAATTAAAGAACGGTCTAGATTAAATATCAGGAAATATTTTTTTAGTCAGAGTGGTGAATGCTTGGAATGCATTGCTACAGAAAATAGTGGTGGCACGGTCAATTAATGCATTCAAGAATAGATTGAATGCGCATAATTTTTAGATCAAGGAAATGTAATAGAAACTGGTTGTATACAAACTCTTCTAAACCAGTATAAAGACATTTAAGTTTAAAAAAAATGACAAATGAATAGATGACATGAGATAAATCCTACAACAATACCAGCTTGTCCTGGAATCCACAAGACAGAAGAGGTAGGAGCAAACCTAGGCACACACGAAAAACAAAGCTTGAGGCGAACTTACAGCAAGAAATAAGGTTGTGGGCAAAGCTTGAAAGATTAGCAGAACCTAGGCAGACGAGGTGAATATTTTGGTAACACTGTCAGCGGGCTTCCATTATATGTGCCCAAACCAACGCCATCATCATCTATCACCTCAAGCGCCACTGGAATATGTCTGGTTCTCCACCACAGGTCCACATTGGTGGCCTTATCACCTTCTATTTGGTGCAGACATCAATTGATAATAGTGTGAACGTTTCTCGTAGAAGTCTTTGTTATACTTCAGGTTATTTGTTATACTTCAGGTTATTTGTTATACTTCAGGTTAGAGTCACACACGAGGACAAATTTGACATTGGAATAAAAGATTTGCAGTTTTATTGAGGATCTGATTGCCTTTGATTTCCATAAGTTCCCCAGCGCCATAAAAACATCTCACACCATCAGTATACAAAATGTGATACCCTTATCAGTACCACGAACAGTAGTACCAATGGTGTCTATATAGCGACAAAGGTAGATGAAGGAATCCACATTCTTTAAGTGTTGTTTACTTTGAATACAAATAACTGAAGTGTGAATATATTATTGATAGTCCAGACTGAAGCTGACTTGCAGGAAATGATAAACATGGTAGTTCAACAAAGTGAAAACAAAGGCCTCAGCTTAAATAAAATGAAATCGGAAGTGAGGAAAAAACCGGACTCTCCAAAATGCTGCATCAAAGCAAAGGGGACTGAAATGAGACAAGTTTACACGTTTAAATACCTGGGCACATACATTACATCAGATGGAAGATGCAATTATGAAATAAAATGCAGAATAGCCCAAGAAAAATTGGTCTTCTAGGCCATGAAAGGAATATTGTGCAACAAAACCTTGTCGCTGGAACTGAGAAAGAGAGTCCTTGGATGCTATGTGGAACCAGTACTGACATATGGCAGTGAGTCATGGATAATTAGCAAGCAACCGTTTAGATCTTTGGAAGCAACGGAGATGTGGTTTTACGGAAGAATGCTGCGGATCCCATGAACTGCAAAGAAGACTAATGATACAGTACTCGAAGAGAGAAAAACACAAAGAAGACTAATGATACAGTACTCAAAGAGAGAAAAACACAAAGACAACTTATGATACAGTACTCGAAGAGAGACAAACACAAAGACAACTTATGATACAGTACTCGAAGAGAGACAAACACAAAGACAACTTATGATACAGTACTCGAAGAGAGAAAAACACAAAGAAGACTAATGATACAGTACTCAAAGAGAGAAAAACACAAAGACAACTTATTGCCAGAATCAGAACAAGACAGTCATCCTTTTTTAGGCATGTTATGAGAAGAGGCGGCTTGGAGCATGTTGTCACAATGGGAAATATAGCAGGAAAGAGAGACAGAGCAAGGCTGGGGAGAAGATGTCGGACAGTCTGAGATAATGGCATGGACAACAATCAACAACAGCGTTGGTAAACGACACACTAGATAGAAATGGATGGAGGTCCATGATCGACAATGCCAACCGCCAGGGCACCTGACTATGATAAACAATATACATATAAAGATAGTATCAAAGCAAATACTGCCATTTGGGATGAAGTGTGAGAGACTTGATTAAACAAAAAGAGTTTTTGTGAGGGGTGTGACCAGAGAACCCTTTCTGGGTGACTTGTGTTAGTAGCAGGTCAATATTATTAAATATCAGACATTGCAATGGGCAGCAGCCCTCGGCACAGTCAACAAAAGTTGTCTTGTTGCTCATACCTGGTCTTCCATCTTTATGACATTGTTTCTAGTCCTCGGCAGTCAACAAAAGTTGTCTTGTTGCTCCTACCTAATCTTCCATCTTTATTATTTCTATATTTCCTGGTCCCCAGTATAGCCTAACAAAAATTGTCGTAATACAAGCCATTGAGGTTCTTGTAACAGACATCAATCAGACAACATCACAATCAACAAAGTTGCCATGTCGCTGACCATATGCACCTCGGTACGACTAACAAAGGTTGTGTTACTGTTGACCATACAAGCCGTGACATAGCTAATATAGTTGCCATACCATTTACCATACAAGCCGTGATACAGCTAACAAAGTTGCCATACCATTTACCATACAAGCCGTGATACAGCTATCAAAGTTGCCATACCATTTACCATACAAGCCGTGATACAGCTATCAAAGTTGCCATACCATTTACCATACAAGCCGTGATACAGCTATCAAAGTTGCCATACCATTTACCATACAAGCCACGACACAGCTAACAAAGTTGCCATACCATTTACCATACAACCGTGACACAGCTAAAAAAGTTGCCATACCATTTACCATACAAGCCGTGACACAGCTAACAAAGTTGCCTAACCGTTCATCATAGAAACCTGATCACAGCTAACAAAGTTGCCTAATCGTTGATCATAGAAACCTGATCACAGCTAACAAAGTTGCCTAACCGTTGATCATAGAAACCTGATCACAGCTAACAAAGTTGCCTAACCGTTGATCATAGAAACCTGATCACAGCTAACAAAGTTGCCTAACCGTTGATCATAGAAACCTGATCACAGCTAAAAAAGTTGCCTAACCGTTGATCATATAAACCTGATCACAGCTAACAAAGTTGCCTAACCGTTGATCATAGAAACCTGATCACAGCTAACAAAGTTGCCTAACCGTTGATCATAGAAACCTGATCACAGCTAACAAAGTTGCCTAACCGTTGATCATATAAACCTGATCACAGCTAACAAAGTTGCCTAACCGTTGATCATAGAAACCTGATCACAGCTAACAAAGTTGCCTAACCGTTGATCATAGAAACCTGAGCACAGCTAACAAAGTTGCCTAACCGTTGATCATAGAAACCTGATCACAGCTAACAACAAATGACTTACCGTTGGCAATGCATGTCCTTCCATCTTTCAGCAGCCGGTAGCCCTCAGCACAGCTACACTTGAAGGAACCAACTGTGTTAGCACAGTAATGACTACACGGCAAGGAAATAGCACACTCATTCACATCTGAAACAAGCAAACAATTTTGTATGCAGTTCTCAAGTTTTCATATCTTAGTCGATCTGTACTTCTACAGTGGCAGATGCACCTGTGCAGGTCCCAGCTCTAGTATGAGCTGGTTGTAGCCTAGGAGGATTTCTTGCTTAGCGGGCTATACTCGAGCAGCTTATTAATCTGCTACGTTGGGACAAGTGCTGCGGAGGTGGTTAACCGATGTGCGAGTCCATCTTAATTGACTGAAATTCTAGAGCAAAGTAGACCCGCAGCCTGTTAGGTGCCATCTATGCTGCTCTAAACAAACCACCTAACCATGGCCGGTATTATGCCATGTCACACAGTTAGTCACCTCTTACAACATCCTCTCTGTGGGGCTGTGGGGCTATTCTTGTCCTTGTCATACACAAAGACCCCAGCGGACCACCCATTCAATTTTCCAGCTTCAATTGTAGAGTAGTTTTAAAAATCAATCAATCAATGAATCAAAACCTCTGAGCTCCCTGCTGATAACAGGTCTTCAACAACTATTTGCCACATCTTGCCCTTCTTGCGCCAACTATTCAAGCTCGCGGCAGAACCTCATTTCTTTCAAGTAGAAACTCTAATGACATAACAACACAGAGAGACAAGCTCTCCTCTTCACAGACATGCTTGTCAGTGGTTCTGGCATGGGGAGCCAGAAAAATACAGACCTAAAGGAACTAAGAGCGATACTCTATAAACTATATCATCGAATCAAGTGAGTTGTGAGACAGTGGATTCTATCTCATTGCAACATTGTCAAGAGACTGTGCAAAGTTACTTCAACTTGGTATGGGTATAACTTATGAAGAGGCCAAGAGGTTTACCAGGTGTAGATACAGGAACAAGTGGGAAGCAGAGCCGGGCAGGTGATCAACAAAATGAAGCATTACCTGATACAAGATATTATCACACATGACTGACACAAAACATCATCACACATGACTGACACAGCCCGACACAAGATTACACACATGACTGACACAGCCCGACACAAGATATTATCACACATGACTGACACAAGATATCATCACACATGACTGACACAGCCCGACACAAGATATCATCACACATGACTGACACAAGATATCATCACACATGACTGACACAGCCCGACACAAGATTACACACTTGACTGACACAGCCTGACAAAAGATAACATCACACATGACTGACACAAGATATCACCACACATGACTGACACAGCCTGACACAAGATATCACACATGACTGACACAACCTGACACAAGATACCACACATGACCGACACAGCATGACACAAGATAACATCACACATGACTGACACAAGATGTCATCACACATGACTGACACAAGATATCATCACACATGACTAACACAACCTGGCACAAGATATCACACATGACAGACACAGCGTGACACAAGATATCATCACACATGATAGATACAACCTGATACAAGATATTATCACACAAGACTGACACAACCTGATACAAGATATCCTCACACATGACTGACACAACCTAACACAAGATATCATCACTCATGACTGACACAAGATGTCATCACATGACTGACACAAGATATCACACATGACTGACATGGCCTGACACAAGATAACATCACACATGACTGACACAAGATATCATCACACATGACTAACACAACCTGATACAAGATATCATGACACAAACTGATTCAAAATATCATGACACAAACTGACCCAAGATATCATCACATGAAAGACATAACCTGGTACAAGGTATCATCACAGACGACAGACACAACCTTGTATAAAGTATCATCTCCCCTACGATGGACATAAACCTGACATAAACCTAAGTTTACCTGAAAGGAGGTGGAAGCTTACCGACACATTTCTTGTTTGGAGACACTTCCTTGTTGGTCAAGCTCTCTTGTTCCAGCTGATAGCCATGGTAACATTGACATTCATAGCCAATCTTCTTGTCGACACAAATTTGACTGCAGACGGGGCGCTTCGAGTTACACTCATTGATGTCTGAAACAGAAGAGCGTTGTTGTCAGTTTTGGGAATACTTATTTAAAAAAATAAAATTTATTTTAAAAGGTAGAACCATATAAGTTACTTCTGTCAGGAATAAAGTCCAAGCTAATATATCAGCTCTACGGCACTATAAGGTGATTTGTGAGCCAATATATCGGCTCTATGGAGTGAATCAGTTAAGATTGTTCTGACAAAAGACCTTCCCCACCCTTCATAACGTTTAAGTATTATTGATCTGAACCAGTGACCTTGAAGAGCTTGACACAATAACAGGCTCAACCCAGGTCAAGATAACCCCATAGCCGACAGTGCTATCAGGGAACAAGTGTCAAGACTTTAGAGCAATTTTTATCAGGTGGTGGTGGTCAGTTCCCTTCCTTGTTTTCCCTAGCAGTATGTCAGGTACCCATTTACAGCTGGGTCAAGTGAAGTGTGTTGATAAAGAGGAACCGATCCCAGTTCCGAAGCCAGAAATGTAGCAGTGAATGAGCTGAGAGCAGACACCAACTTATAGCTGGCTGCTTGCATCAGGATCTGTGAACCGCAGCCGACTAAGATCCTATTCTGCCTCAAAATGGTGGTTGGTTTAACCTGTGGAATCTGTCTAAGAGAATGGAGATTGAAGACTGAAGGTGAAACTGGTTCCAAAAATGACATGCTCAAGTAGGATGTGTCATGCCAAAAGGTGCAGATATCGCAGCTTTGCTATAAATTACAACACAACCTCCTTTTCGGGACGAACAGCGAAGAAAAAAAAAGAACTTACGGCAGTTTGAGGGCTCATCCGAATTGTCACTGCAGTCGTTGTTCCCATTACAAACGAGTTCATCATCGATGCACATACTGTTGTCGCAGTGAAAGTTTGTGTCATTCTGGCACAGGTTGACGGGATGGACAGACGTGTGAGGACAATCCTTCTCATCAGAGTGGTCAGGGCAGTCAATCCAGCCATTACAACGCTTGGACTGCTTGATGCAGCGCACTCTTTTTTCCACATTACAGGAAAACTCATCATCCCCACACAGACCATACTCTGGAGCACAAAGAATAGTAACAAGCCTTTCATTAAGTCTATGTCTCGTAATTACCCTTATCAATTATAATTTTTTATTATAATTATTATTACCACTTCATAACCTGACGCTGAAAGGCAAAACCAAAAAGAAGACGAATTATCATTTTCAAAACATTAAATGTCTTTCTCTTGTCAAACAAATGAAAAATATAACAAAAAATTTGAATTGGATATTAACATAAATAAAATAATAACTATGATAAATAACAAAGCAGACATGACATCTGGTCTACATCATCTTCTATCCACTTGTGTCATTAGACATTGTCGGGATGTGTAGTTTTCTGTCGTGTGCCAGCTTTGTCGCCGATGTCCTGTGCTTTGTCATTCCGTGTTTCTTCAGTGTCTTACTGATGCAATCTTTCCATCTTATTTGTGGTCTGCGTCTTGCTCTGCAACCCTTAGGCCTGGTATTGTAGATATGAGCAGCTGGTAACTTTTGACTGCATTCTCGTCAGGTGTCTGAACCATTTTATTATCTGCCTTTCCATGTATTCCATGCATGGTGTTGTACCCACCTTCTGTCTGATTACTTCGTGTCGTACTCTATCCAGCTTTGTGACCCTGACAGTTTTTCTCAAACACCTCATTTGGCATACCATGATTTTTTCTTTCTTGTGCCTTAGTGAGTCCATGTCTGACACTAGTAGCAGACAGTTGGTATACAAATACTATTTAATAGGTGTTTCTTTATCTTCATTGGAATGTATCTGTGTCTTACAGATAAGAATAAATAATCAAATATTAGAGAAGTCAAAAGCTTCTCCTATCATTGAAATTTAATAAGATTTTAAAAAAACAGAAGTCAAAAAAAAAGATAGGGATGGTACAAAACTGTTTTCATAAACATGAGAAAAATACTGACACCGAAACAACTATCTCATACAATAGAAATGAGAGTGACATAGTGTAATGTGTACTTGTCATTACTGTATGGCGTAGAATCGCTGACGATAAACAAATGGTTGGAGAATTTAAGGCCCTTGAAATATGGATAGAAAGAGGAATGAGGCAGATTTTGTGAAAAAAAAAGGAAGATAAATAAGGAAGTCTTGGAGAAATTAGAAGTACGCATAATTAGGAGTACATATAATTTGCATTACATACAATTAGAAGAACATTTAATTAGAAGTACATACAATTAGGAGCACAAAGAGAATCATGAGTAAACACAATTAGAAGTACATACAATTAGGAGCACAAAGAGAATCATGAGTAAACACAATTAGAAGTACATACAATTAGGAGCACAAAGAGAATCATGAGTAAACACAATTAGAAGTACATACAATTAGGAGCACAAAGAGAATCATGAGTAAACACAATTAGAAGTACATACAATTAGGAGCACAAAGAGAATCATGAGTAAACACAATTAGAAGTACATACAATTAGGAGCACAAAGAGAATCATGAGTAAACACAATTAGGAGTGCATATAATTAGTATATTTAATTTGAAGTCCAATTAATTTGAGGTACAAAACTAATTAGTGAACTAATTCATAGATGCAACTGATTCTGGCTGAGGTATGGAACCTAAGAAAAGCTGAGGCAGAGAAGCTTTGAGTTGCTCAAAGGACATTGGAGTGAAGAACATTGACAATCGCTCTAGAGAATAGAATTCACAGCGCAGAAATCAGACGCTGAACCACTTTCAATTAAGTCGTAGATACAGCATTGTTGAAGATGAGCCAGGCATGCAGTGTTTATGTCTGACAATGTATGGACAGTGTATGGTTCTACAACTTTATGTGCCCATGAGGATGTACCCATGAGGATGCGCCCATGAGGATTGAGAGATGGCCTGAGTATGGCCCTTGATCCAACATAGATCTCACCAAGGTAAAAGACCAAAATGAGTTTAAACAACATTTGGATACTTGGCATCAGATAGTTGATATGCCTGATTGAATACCAGGATTACAGATAGCAGCTGATCTTAATGCGGAGATGGCAACTGAATTGAAGTGATGAATAATGGACATTAAAAAGGTAAAGATCAGTCCCATAGCAACAATTGTCGTCTGGGATGAAGATAACTACAAGGGGCTTCCTTGTCATAAGTCTTTACCCTAAATATGAAGGAGTAGAAGGAGAAAGTTGAAATTTGGCACATATGTAGCTCATTTAATTTGTACTGGACTTGAGAAGTATGAATTTTCTTCCTCAACGGGTTTGCTCGGTATGGTGTATGGCGCAACATACCTTATTGACCGGATCTGCTATTCTAACGGTTTATCAGAACAATGGAGAAATCAGAGGCCAGAACTGTGATAAAATTCTGGATGTTGCAGGGAAAAACATCTACAGAAATACACAGGGAGATGGAACCAGTGTTTGAGGAATTCTGTCCTTCGTATGCTTCTGTAAAAAACTGGTGTAGGCAGTTTAAGTGTGGCCGTTCCCATGTTGCTGATCTTCCAAGATCAGAAATGCAGCAATGAAAATGCTGCAAGAGTGAAGAAAATCATTGACCAGGATAGGAAAATGACAATTGCAGAAATATCTAGGTCAGCAAAACTGAATGAAAGTACAGTTTTTATAATTTTACCCAACAGACTGAACATGAGAAAATTGTGTGCCCGCTGGGTCCTGCGTCTGCTGACATGTGAAGAGAAACAAACGAGGGTTGATTGCTGTGGCCAGTTGCTCAAAATGTGTCGGTCAAAAAACATGTTGCCGACCATGGTGACAGTAGATGAGACTTGGGTTCACCATTATGACCCAGTTTTTTACTCACCATGTTAAAATCATTGGTACCGAAACTAAAAACAAATGAACCCAGGATTCTCTAAAGATTTGGTAAGGTCAACCAAATGCTGTGTTGGACATGTAATCCGAGATTTAGAGTGACAGGAAAATGATGATAGAGATCACAGTCATATCATATTTGACCATACAAAAAGTTGGTGATTTGAGTGGACCAAAACAAATAACAAGATGAGTAAGGTTTTTCAACTTCTTATTAGCTGCACTACTTTGTGGATAAACAAAGAGGCAGTGAGGAAATGGCTGGCCCTCTTACCACATGTATCTGGCTCATCAGTATTGTCACCGCAGTCATTTTCTCCGTCACAGTAGAAACTACTTCTTATGCATCGTCGGTTCTGACACAGGTACTGGTCTGGGCCGCACTCAATTGGAGCTGGGGACAGATGGACAGTTAGTGGCGACAAGACAACATGCATGTTTTGATATATCATTAATACTTGCCTAGAACACTCCCTAAACTCTGCACATACGCAGCAGACAAGAAGCCTGCACAATATGAGGGTTCAAAAGACTGCCCTAGTGACTCAACCCCTTCCAACGCATAGAATTCCCCCCCAACTCTCCTCACACAGAGACAAGAAGTATGAACAATATGAAGGTTTGAAAAACAGTTCTGATAGAGTCTCAACCTCTTCCAATGAATAATTTGCATGAAATGACAGTGCTGTTCCTTACCAACTTTTGAAGGCTAATGAAATGTGTCCACTGAAGATGTGCACCAATTGATCTTGGAAGGAACATCAACAAATCTTTGATGGAGGTGCTTTGTAAGAGGATCAAATATAGGATTAACACATCTGCTGTGAATACCACCAAAAAACATATTTAGTGAAGAAAGTTTACAGAGATCTGTTTTTTTACTCAAATCAAGGGTTAAAATTTTGAATTGTTTCTTTTTTTCTGAATGTCACTTTCGTGATTTGTAAAACAGCTTAGAGCACTATTCATTGTATGTCTGGGATCAAAATGCTAAACAGTGCATGAGCTACAGTGGTAAGAGACCCATAGCTGGCTGCTAACGTCAGGGCCAGCAAACCAGAGCTGCCAAGACATTTCTACACCTCCAAGCGGTGATCCTGGTTGCAACAAAGCAGACTGGCTAAGGAGAAAGGATCAAAGAGGGAAGGCTAACACAGTACTCAAAAATGCCTGCTGAAGTCGGATGTGTTGGACCGAAAGGTGCAAATATCGCAGTCAAACTGTAAACAATGACACAATGCATTTCGTTCTCCGGACAACATCCTGCTACTTGTAAAGCCCTTTTCAAAGCTTGGTAGGGTGAGATTGAGAACAAACGAAGAAGATTGTATGTTTACAAAAATTGTATTTTCGATGTTATATATTTCTGAGATACCTTGAGCATACATGAACTGTGGGTAAAATGCTGTAACTGCCTCCTTTCTTTCCTATTTCCATTTTCTACAATGCCATTAAGTGCTTTTCCTTTAGTCTGCCTCATTTTGATGATAGAATCTTTACAGATGTTATTTATCAAATATTAGTCTGTTTTCAATTATAGAAGTGTTTTGAACTTAATATAGCATTTTTATTGTGCACTGATTGTTAATTGTTTTATGTACAGATAAGTGTGGCACAAAAATCTGTTTCTGTTTCGTCTGTTCAATCAACTAACACTGTTGAAGTCTCTTTGAAGCCCCAGGGTTTTACAATATTTATACACTTCTTGGCCTGTGCTATCCATTCTAGCTCTGCTCACATCATTCTTATTCTTTCGATGTCTGTCTCGAGTTCTTATCTCTGATGGTGTGTTTTGGTATTCCTCTATTTCTCTTACACGAACATTCAGTGAAACAATTCTGAAGATCTTCCCAGATGATAAATGTAAGTAAGTAACAAAGATTCCTTATGGTTCTCTCTTATCCATATTATTGATCCTCATAATAGAGGACCGCTGCCTTGAATGGTGGAGATGGGGTAGATGATGCAGCAGTGAATGTGCTGAAAGCAGTCAGCGGTATCATTGATGGCTGCTAGCATCAGGGTCAGTGACCCATCACTGATCAAGACCCTATGCCACCTCCAAGTGACAGCCCTGAAAACTGCCTCTATGCAGCATGGCTAAGAGATTAGGGATAGAAGAGTGAAGGTAAAAACCCGGTCTCAAAAATGCTGTGCTGAAATCAGATGTGTTAGGCTGAAAGGCACAGATATCGCAGCCTAGCTGTAAACTACGACACAAAAGTCCTTTTCCGGAAAATGTCGAACTTACTTTCCATGACGGGATGATGAGGCTAACATCTGGTCAGGCAAAACACACTGATCAGAGAATGTTCGCCAGGGTCAGGTGAAATATACTGGCCAAGACCCTCACATGACCTCCTCGTTGGTCGTACTGGAAATGGGCTGTTGTCGAGGACAACAGTCTGGTTAACAAGGTGAGGTTCGACATGATCTCCGTAGTAGTGAGCGACACACAGAGGAGGCCAAGCATAGCACAACCTGTAGGACCCAGGTCCACCTTCATAAGCACGCTCAAGATGTGAAGAAAGCTACTGCAACCCATCACTTAACGCCCTTTTCAGGGCACACATAAGAGTAACCTACTCATTGTGGGCATTCTAAAACAACAACAACTTTCCATGTCCTGGGCACCACATCAGACATCATGTTTCTAATACTCAATCACATGGATTGCCTTGTCAATCCTCCTCAACATCTTATGTATATTAAATGTTTCCAGGCAGCGCATGAGCTGCAGTGGTCAGCGACTCATAGCTGACTGCTAGCGTCAGGGCCAGCGGACCAAAGCTGCCAAAACCCTTCTACACCTCCCCACGGTGATCCTGAATAACAGGCTGCAGCAGGGAAGACTGGCTAAAGAGAAGGGATTGAAGAGGGAATGCTAACCCGGTACTAAAAAAATGCTTGTTGAAGTCAGATGTGTTTGACCGAAAGGTGCAAATATCGCAGTCAAGCTGTAAACTATGACACAACGCATTCCGTTATCTGGACTACGTTCTGCTACTCAAGCCCTTTCAGTGTTTGGTAGTGGGAGATTATGGTATGGAGATAAATGCTGGAAAGACTAAATTAATGACCAACAACGCTACAGGCTTCAACAGCAAGATAAAAGCTAACGGTCAGGAACTCGAAGTGGTTGACCGTTTTAAATATCTTGGGTCGATTGTCAGTGATGAAGGATCAAAATGTGAAGTGTTGGCCAGAATAGCACAGACAATAGCGGCGCTTGCACGCCTTAACAAAATCTGGCAAGATAAATGGTTAGCACGAAAATCAGATTAATGCGTACACTGGTCCTGTCAATATTCCTCTATGCGTGTGAGACATGGACAGTTACAGCTGACCTTCAACGAAGGATACAGGCCTTGGAGATGAGATGTTTCCGAAAACTTTTAAACGTCACATACAAGGATCGAGTTACAAACGAGGAAATACGAGATAGAATTACAACAGCAATAGGGCCTTTCGAAGATCTCTTGGCAACTGTCAAAAGAAGGAAACTCACTTGGTACCGTCACATATCGAGATCAAATGGTCTTGCAAACACAATCCTCCACGGGAAGGTGCATGGCAGACGACGAAGAGGCCGGCCCAAAAAGAGATGGGAGGACAACATAAAAGAATGGACCAGTCTCCGACCAGAAGAGTCACATGCAGCGGCATCTGACAGAGAGGGTGGCATGGAGTTGTGAGGATGTCTTCATGTGTACCCCAACGACCTTACCGGTTACAGGATGACCTGACCTGACCTGAGTGGGAGATTGAGAATGAACGAAGCCAAGCCAAGCCAAATGTTTCCAGAAGGTTTAGGCAGATCACGAGATGGTCTGGATATTGTGTTGCTCCACAGTCACATGTCTCATCCCTGTATCACCATCTCTTTAAGTTCTTCCTGCACGGCGATTCACCAGTCCAGTCTATTTTGTGACTTCCATGCTGCATAAGGCAAGTGGTGCCCTGGGGCAGGTTCCTCCTGCAGCTCGATCCAGGGAACCAGTGAGTGGTCTGCCAGGGTATTTGTGTATGACAAAGATAAAGAATAGCATCACTGCCACACAGAGAGCATGTTGTAGGAGGTGACTGTGTGACATGACATAACACTGGCCATGGTTAGGTGGTTTGTTAAGAGCCACATAGATGATGCCTAACAGGCTGCGGGTCTACTTTGTTTTGGTGTTTGAGTCTATTAAGATGGACTCACACATCGGTTAACCCACCTCCAAGAAACTGGTTGTATAAAAGCTCTGCAGTCTTCTAAACCAGTATAGAGACATTAAGTTAAGTTCATTACATTGTTCGATGCAGCATTTTCTGGGACTAGAAACTTAGTCTAGATTTGAGTCTTGTGCACTGCACCTGGTATACAAACATAGGGTACCTTGTGGTTGTAATAATAAGGAATATTACTCTCCATAGTCATCACAAGTCGCACAGCTTATACTGTTATATGACAGTGAAACATGGACAATGAATGCTTTCTAGTGGTGTTTCACAAAATACGAGATGTTCCAGTCTACAGGAGCGAGCCTGTTTGGAAGACTGTCTACTCACCACATTTGGCCTTGTCATCCATCCTCTCGTCCTCCCCACTGGGGCAGTCATGGTCCCCATCACAAAGCCACTCTTTAGGGATACATCTCCCCGTTGGACACTGGAAATGCTCCTCTGTACAGTTTTGTTGAGCTGTATGAGTAACAAATGTACACATTAGAACAACAAATGTTGATTGCATTTATAGAAACAAAAAAAGGCTCAATGGCAGAGAGTCAAGTCTCTGTCCCTTCTGATGGCTGTTGTTGTTGATTAACTATGTCTGCTGAGCTGTTCACTATTTTGGTCAATGCTAGGATGAAGAATTTGCAGGTGTTTCATAGCTGTGAGCTGTATAAGGTGTTGGTGATTGTTGGTAGGAACAGTGTCAACATGAGAAGGCCAGGAGCTGTACTTTTGCTGTCAGAGATGGTGTTTTGTATATGGATGTGTCTTGTATGCGGCTGTGTTGCACAAGCAACAAAAAACATTTGGTTAGAATTGAGAGCTCATTATATCTGACATCATTCAGGACGTACTAGATCATTCTCTTTCCATATGGGACAGACCTTCAAAATGTCAAGGTTGTATTATATGTTAGGGGTTGTGTTGTATGTTAGGGGTTGTGTTGTGTGTGAGGGATTGTGTTGTATGTGGGGAGATTGTGTTATATGTTAGGGGTTGTGTTGTGTGTGTGTGTGGGGGGGGGGGGTTGTGTTGCATGTAGGGGTTGGGTTGTATGTGAGGGGTTGTGTTGTATGTGGGGGTTAGGTTGTATGTGAGGGGTTGTGTTGTATGTGAGGGGTTGTGTTGTATGTGGGGAGATTGTGTTATATGTTAGGGGTTGTGTTGTGTGTGAGGGATTGTGTTGTATGTGGGGAGATTGTGTTATATGTTAGGGGTTGTGTTGTGTGTGTGGGGGGGGGGGGGGGGGTGTTTGTGTTGCATGTAGGGGTTGGGTTGTATGTGAGGGGTTGTGTTGTATGTGGGGGTTAGGTTGTATGTGAGGGGTTAGGTTGTATGTGAGGGGTTGTATTGTATGTGGGGAGATTGTGTTATATGTTAGGGATTGTGTTGTATGTGGGGAGATTGTGTTATATGTTAGGGGTTGTGTTGTGTGTGAGGGATTGTGTTGTATGTGGGGAGATTGTGTTATATGTTAGGGGTTGGGTTGTATGGGGTGGGGGTTGTGTTGCATGTAGGGGTTGGGTTGTATGTGAGGGGTTGTGTTGTATGTAGGGGTTAGGTTGTATGTGAGGGGTTGTGTTGTATGTGAGGGGTTGTGTTGTATGTGAGGGGTTGTGTTGCATGTAGGGGTTGGGTTGTATGTGAGGGGTTGTGTTGTAAGAAGGGCTTCCGTGCAGTCCACAACCAACCGTCCTCCATCTGCGACGAGGCAGTAGAACGCTTGCCTCAGACACCCCTGAACAATGAACTGGACGTTCCTCCAAATATCGAGGAGGTCAAATGGGAAGGCTGCAGGTGTAGACCTAATACGGGTTGAGAACAAGAAAGTGGGTAGTTGTGTCGTAACACAGAGACTAACTGAGTTGTAAAACACAATATGGGCCACTGAGACTGGCCTACAACACAATATGGACCACTGAGACTGTCCCACAACACAATATGGACCACTGAGACTGTTCCACAACACAATATGGACCACTGAGTCTGGCCCACAACACAGTATGGACCACTGAGTCTGGCCCACAACACAGTATGGACCACTGAGACTGGCCCACAAGAGCTGAAGGATGCTACCATAGTCCACTTATTCAAGCGAAAGGGAAATCGTCAATCCCGTGACAACCACAAAGGAATCTCCCTCTATCGACCGCTGGCAAGATACTGGCACAAGTTCTCCTCAACTGATTGATTGTTCACCTTGCACATGGTATTCTTCCAGAAAGCCAGTGTGGCTTCAGATTGGATTGTGTTGTATATGGTGGTTGTGTTATATGTGAGGGTTGTTTTATATGTGAAGGTTGTATTGTATGTGGTGGTTGTATTGTATGTGAGGGTTGTTTTATATGTGAAGGTTGTATTGTATGTGGTGGTTGTGTTATATGTGAGGGTTGTTTTATATGTGAAGGTTGTATTGTATGTGGTGGTTGTATTGTATGTGGTGGTTGTGTTATATGTGAGGGTTGTTTTATATGTGAAGGTTGTATTGTATGTGGTGGTTGTATTGTATGTGGTGGTTGTATTGTATGTGGTGGTTGCGTTGTATGTGAGGGTTGTTTTATATGTGAAGGTTGTATTGTATGTGGTGGTTGTATTGTATGTGGTGGTTGTGTTATATGTGAGGGTTGTTTTATATGTGAAGGTTGTATTGTATGTGGTGGTTGTATTGTATGTGGTGGTTGTATTGTATGTGGTGGTTGCGTTGTATGTGAGGGTTGTTTTATATGTGAAGGTTGTATTGTATGTGGTGGTTGCATTGTATGTGAGGGTTGTGTTGTATGTGGTGGTTGTATTGTATGTGATGGGTTGTGTTGTATGTGGTGGTTGTATTGTATGTGATGGTTGCGTTGTATGTGAGGGTTGTGTTGTATGGGGTGGTTGTATTGTATGTGATGGGTTGTGTTGTATGTGGTGGTTGTATTGTATATGGTGGTTGTGTTATATGTGAGGGTTGTGTTGTATGTGATGGGTTGTGTTGTATGTGATGGGTTGTGTTGTATGTGGTGGTTGTATTGCATGTGGTGGTTGTGTTATATGTGAGGGTTGTGTTTATGTGGTTGTAAAGTGTTGAACTATATTTTTGAGCTGAATTATACATGGGCATTATGCTATATGTGGGGATTGTATGACATACCATAGAATTCTATATTTTGGCAAATTAGCTATTTTCCAACTCTTACTACGGACCTCAGATCCCCACAATTCTTAGTGTTTCTAGGTCATGCACTAAGTGTTTCTAGACGAACATGTACTAAGTGTTTCTAGACGAACATGTACTAAGTGTTTCTAGACCCTGTACTAAGTGTTTCTAGGCCAAGTACTAAATGTTTCTAGGCCATGTACTTACTACAGTTCTCAGGCTCATCAGAATTGTCTGGACAGTCGGCATGACCATCACAAACCCAGCTGAGGGGGAAGCAGGTGTAGTCGTGGCAAGTATGCTGGTCAGCATCACAGGTGTACACTGTGAAAGGTACAGGGTTCAAACCATTATGTGGATGGTTAGATAATGAGCAAAATGCCTGCTGAAAAAAATACTCAAAAGTATTGGAATAAGGAGCAAAAAAATATACATATAAAGAGACCAAAAAAATATTCATATAAAGAGAGCAAAAAAATATACATATAAAGAGAGCAAAAAAATATACATATAAAGAGAGCAAAAAAATATTCATATAAAGAGAGCAAAAAAATATACATATAAAGAGAGCAAAAGAATATACATATAAAGAGAGCAAAAAAATATACATATAAAGAGAGCAAAAAAATATACATATAAAGAGAGCAAAAAAGGGGTGCTAAAGAGAGCAAAAAAGGAGTGCTATAGATGATGAGAGGTGTAGCGATTGTCTCTCAAGAAATTAATGCACGAAATGGTTGGTGTTTGAATCCTGCAAGTTTCAAGTATCCTCTAGTCTCATGGGAGGTAAGATCAGTGCTTCAGTTATCCTACAAAATGGTTAAGTCACCCAATGGCTCAGTCATCTTACGAAATGGCTCATTCATCCTACAACATGGTCAAGTCTTGCTATGCAATGGCTCAGTCATCTTACAAAAGGGTTGTCACCCTACGAAATTGCTCAGTTATCCTACAACATGGTCAAGTCTTGCTATGCAATGGCTCAGTCATCTTACAAAATGGTTGTTACCCTACGAAATGGCTCATTTATCCTACAAAATGGCTCAGTCATCCTACAACATGGTCAAGTCTTGCTATGCAATGGCTCAGTCATCTTACAAAATGGTTGTTACCCTACAAAATGGCTCATTTATCCTACAAAATGGCTCAGTCATCCTACAACATGGTCAAGTCTTGCTATGCAATGACTCAGTCATCTTACAAAATGGTTGTCACCCTACAAAATGGCTCAGTTATCCTACAAAATGGCTCAGTCATCTTACAAAATGACTCATTCATCCTACAACATGGTCAAGTCTTGCTATGCAATGGCTCAGTCATCTTACAAAATGGTTGTCACCCTACGAAATGGCTCAGTTATCCTACAAAATGGCTCAGTCATCCTTCAAAATGGTTAGCTTTAACAAAGAAGGCAGCTTTGGTGATCCTTCCTTATCTAGCTTAAGTAGAAGTACATAGGACAACCATTACAGCTATTTCCTGGCAGGAAGCCTGCACCAGTACACTGTGGCTATGAATTCATAAAAACTTTTGTACATGACGGGATTGTCAGCAAACACATGGGAAGTAAGACTAACACCTGGTCAGGCACAGTATACTGATCAGAAATATTAGTCAGGGTCAGGAAAAATATAGTGGCCAAGACCCTCACCTTGGCTTCCTCATAGCTATTGCTGGAAATGGGCTGTTCTCATGGCAGCCTGACTAACAAGGTGAAGGATTGATGTGATCCCAGTAGTAATGAGCGACACGCAGATGAAGCCAAGCATAACACAACCGCCCGGAGCATCCCGGTCCACCTTCATCAGTACGCTTGGGATGTCAGGAAAGCTACAATAAGCCACCACTAAATGTCCTTTTTTAGGGCACACAAAATGGAAAATCTACCCATTGTGGGCATTGCTTCGACAACAACAAACAGCACACACAAAGCTTCTTAAATCACATTTTAGTGCAGCATGTGACAAATTTGTTTAGGATCTAGGCATTGTGCTGGGTGAAAAGTTCCTGGAAGGATTGTACAACATGCCAGAGGGTTAGGGCGAATTGTTCTTAAAAATATGTATTCTAAACGTACAAATTTAAGTTCATTTTCAAAGTGATACTGACCTATTTCTGTTGTTCCTTCTTTCTGCCATGCTTTAGCTGCTGTATAATATGTCACCGACAGTCAGACCTTGAAAGCCGACAGGCAGGAGAGGAAATTTAACGGGAAAATATATTTTGTGCCCCTTAAAACTGGGAGAGGACATACGTGATGAGGGAAATTGTGCGAGCAAATACGACACTAGTCCTGAAATTGTTTGGTGCCGCAGCCACATTTCTAGTCGTGGTGGTAAACTGGTGGGGGGAAGGGGCGCTGTGGTTAGTGCACTGGCTTTCCAGCTGTGATTGGGGTTTGGTCCTTAGTTGGTACAGGATTTTTTCTGATTGCTAACTGGCTTCTGGGTTACACCCAGCCTAAAAAATTGGATACCAGAATAATCTAGGAAAGTAAAGGCGGCCTATGTGATGTTGACCACATCATCCCTAGTGTGTCATTGGTCAAGAAAAATATGGGCCTAACATCACATTCCTCATATGCCACACTGGTGTGAAATCAGGATCTTTACTTTTTGCTTTTTGGTGACCTGTTCCTGGGATTTACTTAAATAATTTAAATAATAATTGAATGCACTGTCCTTGCTCTTTCTGCCCCAGTGATCCACAATAGATAGAGAAGAATGCGATGAATACACATAACAAGAGGATAATGCTCCGATAACACATTCAATAACACAAGTTATCAGTCAAAACCACCAGTGTTCTAACTGGGCTGAAAAGTGGAGCAGAGAATAGCGACACTGCAATCTGTCAGGCACGTAGTAAAATGTGAAGAAGGAGGGTTGGATATAGGGTTGGTCCTGCAAGCCACAAGAAGACGAGAAGACCTCTACCTACATACAAAGGTACTGGTAGATGACAGGCAACTAATTCAGGTATCCATGAAAATATTCAGGCTTTACAGGGTCAGCAAGAAGTCTTGTACCTACATACACAGGTACTGGTAGATGACATGCAACTAACTCAGGTATCCATGAAAATATTCAGGCTTTACAGAGTCAGCAAGAATGCCAAGCAACCATTAGATGAACAATTTAAAAAAAAATTGAAATTGACAGTATTTATTCCCATTTGCCGGGGTTCACCAATAACATTTATAGGGCTGAGGAATAAAGGACACTTGCCTCTGAGGTCACCATGAAGTGTACAAGCTAAGTTTTGATTTTTCTCAGATGGAAAAAAAGGATACCTGATCAGAGTTTTGAACAAAGGCCCATATTCAGGCCACTGGTATTGTAACCACTCAGCCACCTATCTCCATCCTGCTGGATTACCAGATAAAAAGTTGTGTTCTTTCACAATGAACTAGAGGCAAAAAAAAAAAGGTTACTTTTTCATATGCATCAAGGAAAGACATCATTTTCTAAAAATGTGAAACAAACACGAAGTCAGCACTCACCACAGCCATGCTCGTCTGAGCCATCAGCACAATCAGCCTCCTTGTCACACCTCCACTGAGGAAGGATGCAGTTGCCATTTGTACACATGAAGGCATTCTCTGGACAGTTCCCCGGCTCTGGTGCACACAAAAACAAAAGAAATACCTATGAGACATAGACACCTTTCCCACTATTATACGTTCAGCATCGTGAGTTTAGTTCCTTCATTCCACATTGGGGATCATCATCGCTGCCTTCATTACCATCATCATCACATCTGTGGACTTATTTCCCTGGACACCATGGGGAGGCCAAATCTTCTTTTATGTACCATCTGTGTGGTTGTTGTTATTGTTGAATGCCCACAATGAGTAGAATTATTCTTTTGTGCACCCTAAAAAGGATGTTAAGTCGCAGTGTGTCGTATCCTTTCCTCACATCCTGATGAATATGGACCGGGGTCCTCCAGGCGGTTGTGCTACGCTTGGCTTCATCTGTGCATCCCTCACTACTACGGGGATCATGTTAATCCCTCACCTTGTTAGCAAAGTTGCCATGAAAACAGCCCGTTTCCAGAGAGGGCTATGAGGAAGCAGAGGTGAGGGTCTTGGCCAGTATATTTTGCCTGACCCTGACTAACATGTTTCATCAGTATGTTGTGCCTGACCAGACGTTAGTCTTCCTTTCCATCTGTGCGGTCAGTGATATTGTCAATCCATGCCTCAGTTGTGTCTCTCAATCCATCTCTATCTTGATCTTCCTTATGCTATGAAGTCCTGCTGTCGGTTGTATAAGCTCGTGCGATTAGGAAGGTTTGGAAGCATTTGGTTACATTACCAAACCGCTTAATTCTCCGACAGCCTATATATATGCCAGGAATGGCACTGTTCTCAATTTCTACTGTTTTTCCTTGCTTCTCAGTATGTCTCTTCTAATGACTTTGACCTCGATAAACAAGCATTTCATTTCACATGTGATCTTTCATTCCTATGTCATGGTCAGGGTCCATGTCTGACACTGATAACAGAGAGTTGGTATGGATGTACTCTTGATCATTACGATGGTCAGGGTCCATGTCTGACACTGATAACAGAGAGTTGGTATGGATGTACTGTTGGTCATTACGATGGTCAGGGTCCATGTCTGACACTGATAACAGAGAGTTGGTATGGATGTACTCTTGATCATTACGATGGTCAGGGTCCATGTCTGACACTGATAACAGAGAGTTGGTATGGATGTACTGTTGGTCATTACGATGGTCAGGGTCCATGTCTGACACTGATAACAGAGAGTTGGTATGGATGTACTCTTGATCATTACGATGGTCAGGGTCCATGTCTGACACTGATAACAGAGAGTTGGTATGGATGTACTCTTGATCATTACGATGGTCAGGGTCCATGTCTGACACTGATAACAGAGAGTTGGTATGGATGTACTCTTGATCATTACGATGGTCAGGGTCCATGTCAGACACTGATAACAGAGAGTTGGTATGGATGTACTGTTGGTCATTACGATGGTCAGGGTCCATGTCTGACACTGATAACAGAGAGTTGGTATGGATGTACTGTTGGTCATTACGATGGTCAGGGTCCATGTCTGACACTGATAACAGTGTAAAGAAACATTTAAAGTTACCATGTTACGACCAACTGTTTCGCCTTCACCAGGGACAACAAACAATGGAAATATGAGCTACCAAATCCTAAAGGAAGAGATTAATACATAAAATAGAGGTATGAATACATAAATGAGTTAGAAAAGGTGTTATCTGGATACCATATGAGCACTCTTCAATAGTAGACACGTCAGTGGTCTCGTCATTGGTAGATCATAAGTAGAGAGGGGCAAAGTAGCTGGCCAGGAAGGCATATGAAGTGAGAAAAGTAAGAGAAGGTTTGATAAGTCGGAAGCAGCAAACGGAAAATGATCAAATGGATATTTCGGCGCTCATCCTGAAAAGGACATAGTGTTGTAGTTTACAGCTAGGCTGCGGTATCTGATTTCCCATCGTGACCCTTATTCTCTATGCCAGACTACACTAGTGCAGCCTGTCTCATCTCCATGGCTGCCACTTGAAGACGGAATCTTGGATTTGGTTTGCTGATCCTGATGCAAGCAGTCAGCTATAAGTCACTGGCTGCTGCCAGCTCATTCACTGTGTTGCATCTTCAGAACCACATGGAAATATGTGTACACAAACACCCAACTGGACAAACAAGAAGAAGACAACCAGATGGAGGGAGAGAGGGGACAATGTGGGCTAGTGGTTAAGTGACACGGCTCACAATATCAAGGTGCTGGAATGGCTCCCCAATCACAGCACCCGCCATCACCCTGGGGAAGCAAACCCTTAGAAAATGCAGGAGGAAGCAGACACTTTAAAAAAATGCATGCCGAAATCGGATGCACTGGGTAGACAGGCGCAAAATAAAAACTTAGTGCAACGCACACCGCCTTGGGGAATGGAGAAATACGGCGATTGCAAATAATAATTTTAAAAAAAAAAGATTGAGTGAGGAAAGAAAAGAGAAAATAAAGACTAGGTAAAGGTATGGAAAATGATGATGATGCTATGTAGCTGATGGCAACCCACGAGGAAGTTCAGACTATTTTCATTCTCAAATCGATGCCGATCATCAGGAGATTGCCTTTACGGTTTTTTAAAATCTCAACAGAGCTCACCAACATTCCCTTAATTATTAACAAAATACAGAACATATATTCAACATCATTTAAAAATGAAAAAAATCTCATCGGAACTCACCAACATTCTGACAGTTAGCTTCATCGTTGTTATCCCAGCAATCATTGCTACCATCACAGATCCAGCTAGGATAGATGCACATGGAGGTTGTGTTGCAGGGGACCAGGCCATGGTGTTTGACTCCAGAGATCTCAAGGTCATCACAGGTTTTGTCTGTACAAGTACATGGTTTAAATTCAAGAGAGTTAACTCTGAACTAGTAGAAGACAATCTATATTCAGTTTGAAATGTTATATTAACCAGAAACGACATCTCTGCACTTCAGGCAAATCCATAGGTGGTGAGTCCCTTTCATCAGATAGTGAAGTGTATGGATGCTGCTACTTCTTGTAGCTCGATGACTGCACACACAACTGGACTGTCATCTCAGGTGACCCTTCTCGCTTGGCTCACGTTTCTAATTAAACTCCTGCGGCCTATATATTTTTAATTCCCCAATTTTAACATCGTACCTCCTTGCTTGGCTCACGTTTCTAAACTCCACCCTTTCTGTACCTTCCAAAGCAAGAACTTGGAGTCTGAAACGATGACTTCCCTGAGTATTAAGATCTCAGACTGCCACCTGAAGTGGCAATTTCCATTCTTATACTAAAGAATATTCATGTACTCCTCTCGAGTGCTTAATAGCGACATTCTTATTCTTCTTCTTCTGCGTTCGTTCTCCATCTCCCACTACCAAGTCCTGAATAGGACTTTGCAAGAAGCAGGATGTAGTCATGAGAACGGAATGAGTTGTGTTGCTAGTGTAGCAGAGTCCAGGTTTCCACTGGGATTTTTCTATCTAGAATGTTACCACATGTATCCACATCATTCATGACCACACACAGCAAATAACATGGCACTCAGCAGGTGGCAGATTTATTATATAACAACACAAGAAATACATCTTATCTAAATAGATACTCAGGAGTTTATAAGCATAAGCTATTGAATGTTGCTCCAGACTACCCCAACCCAGTTCTAGTCGCACACTCCCCTCCCAGTATCTGCACCCTCAACACACTCTCAAAAACTCGTCTTCACTATCGTATTCTGTGCATTCAATCTCACTCAGATCCCCTCAGGCGGGTGATCTTGACATAATATATTCAATCTATTCAACGTATACTCACATGTGATCGCACACTCAATCGATCTGCGTATACACACAATTCTGGAACATACATCGTTCCCTCGGTGTCCTGCACGTACAACACTCATTCAGACCTCTTCTAGACACATAACGCCTAACACACACCTTATAGAGCGACTGGCCAAGACTCAAGGGCGAACGCTGGTTGAGCCACCCTGTATTCCATTCTATCTCACTAACATTCATCAAACAGCCTTTCAATCGCTCTTCTATAAAGTCGGCGAGCTAAACAGACTCCTAGCTAAATTCTGTCTCTCTCTCTCTTCATGGCCAGTGTCTTGAGTTAAACTTTGTCTAGTATTATATAGTCTCAAGCAATATCAGAGCTGTCCAATCGACCTCTAGTGGATATCTGCTCCAGCCATCACCTAGTTTGGATCCACCTCCATTCAATTGTTATTGGAACGAATCACTCTGAATTCCTGTCACTCAAAATGTCGCAGCAAGCTCTGCCGGTCTCTATCTGTCACTAATCTCACACTCCCCAAATCGGAACGCCAGAGTGGTCAGCACCTAGCCCCTACCTGTACTAGACAAATTCTTTCCCCCAACCCCCTGTTTTCCTTTGTTGGCTTAGTATCGAGACGGAGAGTGACCTTGGCACGCATTCAGGTACCTTTGTTCCCAGTCGTCGACCACATCATCCCTGTGCTAAATGCTCATGCTCCGGCTGGAATTGTTTCACTAGTTTACAGCCTGACTGCGATTTTCAGTCCGACCCATCCGTCTTCAGCAGGAACAAATGGTTCATAAAATACTTCTTGAAAAATCATGGTGGGTATTAGATACGAATTATCATTTAACCCAAAAATTTTGCGCTAAATCAAGCATGCGTATTATACATGAGATTTTATGGTAAATGACAAGAACTTACTACATCCGATCTCGTCCGAGTGATCAGGGCAGTCACTGTCATAGTCACACTTGTATTTGTCCAGGATGCACATCCCGTTGGTACAACGGAACTCATTTTTGGCACAAGGACAGTTCAGCTCATCCGATCCTCCTACACAATCATTCCATCCGTCGCAGATGTTGGCCTGAGGGATGCACTTCCTGTTGCCCTGGCACTGGTACCAGCCAACTGGGCAGTTTCTGGTGTCTGAAAAAAGTACATGGAGCTGCTTGTAATGGTGGAAGTAGTTGATTTGTGAATGATATAGTAAGATGGTTAAACTGATAGTCTCACAGAAGTCACTGCGGTTGAGGATGAAGTGTTAAAGAGTTCATTATTTGAGGTCTCAGCTTTATGTGAGGTGGAGGTGACCAGTTGCCTTCCTTGCTTCTTAGGCTTCCCTTACTGTAATTTAGGTAATCATTTACAGCTGTATAGACTTGAGAATGTCATAGCTCCTGTGAAAAACTCAATCTCTTTGCTGAAAGAGGCAAGCAATCTGTATGGATGTCAGAAAGCAAAAAATAGGACCACCACAACCTTCCAGGCATGTTATAAATGGTAACTAAAGAAGATTGTGCATGGGGCTAGTAGCCCTATCCTGGAACATATACTGTTACAGAAAGCACCAGTGTAAGAGCACATCAAGTACTTTTGCACAGGCTTCCATAATGGGTCAGTTGCAGTGGTGCTACTATGCTTCATTTGGGGCAAGAAGGAAACATGAAGGTGGCGGCAAGCACTACAACATCTCAGTCCCATTGGTCTCTCAGACACTAGCCAATTAATGTGGGTAAAAACAAGAAGAAGAGTAGGAGGCCCTGTCAACACCAAATAATTCAACTGTATACATCAAAAACTTACACACTCCTCTTCTATCCCTTTAGGGGTGTGCAGCTATTTTTAAATACTTGCAATCATGTCTGCAGACAAACAGGTGATTGGTCTGTTGTGTCTTTGTATAATTGAGGGCTTCATCTTTGTGGTCTTCATGCCAGCCATCATCAGTTAGGAATTTAGGTTCGTTTAGAATATTTGCTTGGACAATTACAGCTGACCTGCAGCGGAGGATACATGTCTTGGAGATGAGATGTTTCTGAAGACTTCTAAATGTCACAAACAAAGACCGAGTTACAAATGAGGAAATACGAGAAAGAATTAAAACAGCAATAAGGCCTTTTGAAGATCTCTTGGCAACGGTCAAAAGATGGAAACTCACTTGGATTGAACACATATCGAGATAAATTGATCCTATGAATATGATCCTGCACGGAATGGTGCAAGGCGTATGACAAAGAGATCTCTCAAAAAGAGATGGGAGGACAACATAAAAGAAAGGACCAATCTCCGACCAGAGAAAGCACAGGTAACGACCGCTGACAGAGAAGGGTGGCGTGGGGGCTGTCTTCGTATGTACCCCAATGACTTCACTGGTTACAGGATGACTTGACTTGATTTGTTTGGACAAGGGTTCTTTCATGTGCAAAACGTCTACACAGGACATCTGAGTTTTTCGTCTATCTCAAATAGGACTAGACACACATCTCACCTCCCTATAATAATTACCATTGACAATGTGAAAACAGAGGATCTTAAAGAATTTGAGTATGCAGGATCCACACACAAAAAAAATTTGGGGACTGTTCAGTAGAAATCAATCAAAGGTTTGCAATTGCCACGCACAACAAGCAAACTACTGTAGATGTAAAATGTGTGGCAGGGCACCAGAAAGAAGACAAAGATTCCATTGATGAGGACATGTGTTTTCCCTGTGGCAACATCTTGCTGTGAGATATGGACATTCAATAAAACCATTGCCAAAAAGATATTATCGTACGAAATAAAGTGTTATAGAAAGATATTAAAAATAGCTTGGATGAAGAAGACACCAAATAGAGAAATTTTGCAACAACTAGGTATAGAAGAAAACTGGTTTATAAATAGCAAACACGAGGAAAAACATTAGGTTATTTCGGTCATTTAAAAAGACACAATGGCTTGGAGAGACAGATAGTAGAAGGTACCGTGCCTGGGAAAAGAGAAAGAGGTCATCCCAGAAGAAAATGGTACCAGGACATTACTGACAGTTTGAAGATGTACGTGTGTGAAGTGGGTCATCTTGTTAGAAATTGGGATGTGTTAAGGGCTGCTGTGACGAAGACTACATTCTGGAAGGAATATGTCATATGACATGACAATCCAGAAACATCCAATATTAATATGTATAACCCAGAAACATCCAATATTAAGATGATTAACCCAGAAACATCCAATATTAAAATGTAAACCCAGAAATATCCAATATTAACCCTTTGAACCAGTGATCCCAATGAACCGGTGTGTGTACATAACCCGCACCCCGAGTCACCGTTTTGCTGGTAGAGCACACGTATCTTATAAGAACGAGCATAGTATGGAGACACGGCAGATTTTGCATACTACTTCCGGAATGTTACTTCAAAATGGTGGCGCCCATGAACTGATCACATTGCGACAAATTTTTACAATATTTTCACGATGAAAAAACATGCAGAAAAACCAGTAAATGAGCGTTCTAAAAGGCTTACTATGGAACAAGCTGTCGAGATTGTTCTCAATGATTCGGAGGACAATGAATTAGATTTAGATAGCAACTATTCTGAAACTGATATAGAAGTTGAATCAGATGATCATTTGAGTGATAACATGTGTTCATTAGACTCTGATGAAGCTACATCTTACCCTGTTCCTGATTTTTCTGGCGATCAGGCTGTTTTACAGGGGCGTGGAAGGGGGCGCTTCCAGGTAGTGTCTCTAGTAAATTTGATGCAGGTTGGTCTCCAATAAATATATTCAGACCTGTGTCTGCAGTAGACACAACATTTATGGAGCAGATAGGCCCTAAGAACATTCCAGAATCTATTAATCCAGAAAGTAAAGCCAGTGAATTTTTGGAACTTTTCCTGGATAATGATTTCTGGCACAATTTGTGTGAGCAGACAACTCGACGCGCTGAGCAGGTGAGAAGCAAGAAACCAACTAGCTACTATGCCAAAAATGTTAAAAGTGTAGTAGTGCCAGAGATGAAAGCATTCTTTAGACTGTGTCTTCAAATGGAACACAGTGTGAGTAAATCACGTTACGAGGAGTACTGGTCTAGCTCGTCTGCTAACTTCGTGTCTCATACTCCTGGTTTCCGCACTGTGATGGACCGTGATCGCTTCCTTGCTCTCTGGACGTTTCTTCATCTTGTTGATGAGGAGGACCCGGCTTTGGATAAAGCAGATAAACTTTACAAAGTGAGGCCTATGTTGGATGTGTTGCTACCAAAATTTTGGCACTATTATTCGCCTTCACAGCACGTGAGCTTAGACGAAGGTATGATCCCTCCGAAGAGCAGGCTTGCCTTCAAACAGTATATCAAGTCAAAGCCCATAAAGTGGGGAATAAAGGCTTACATGGCTTGTTTAGCAAGCTCAGAATATATTCTGAATCTTCTTCTTCTTCTTCTGCGTACGCAGTCAGACAGTAACCATTATTTTTTCGAAAAAAGCGGCGGTCATCCTGAGGCTGTCGCCACTGCCATAGAGCTTGTCTTCCAGTTCCACTGGTAATGGCCACATCTGCTCTCTCTGATCCTCGTATGTCGGGCAGTTCTGCAGCAGATGTTCAGCGGTCATTTTACCAGTACCGCACGGGCATTCGTCGGTACACCCTATCTTCAATTTGTTGAATAGGTGGTACCTCAGTCTGTTGTGGCCAGTGCGAAGTCTGAAGACAACGACCTGCTCTCTTCGGTTCAACTGGTAATAGGCATCGTTTTTGGTGTAACCAGTATGTTCGGTTTCCCATTTGGTCATGTATCTGGCTTTGATAAGCCGTTTTGACTCTTCGTACGTCATACTAGTATCTGTTTGTGGTAGTCTTGCACCTTCTTTTGCCAGTCTGTCTGCCTCCTCGTTGCCTTGGATGTTGCAGTGTGACGGAACCCACTGTACCACTACCCTTTTTGGTGCGGACTGCTGGCACAGTTTGCAGAGTGCTGCTCTTAAGTCATTAAGCTCAGTGTTTTTCTGGCTTTTTAGCGCTGTGACTACGGCGAGAGCATCTGTCAGCAGGACTATATGGCTATCATTTTCACTGTGTGTCACCATTTCTTCCACTGCCGCCCTCAGTGCCTCTGCCTCCGCTCTGAAATTGCTTGTGTACTTACCAGTAGCGAATGACAGTGTTATTTTTCTGCCATTTGGTAGGTTCAGGAATGCTCCTGCCCCTCCGTTCTGTGTTGTATTTGTTACAGAACCGTCGGTGTATGCATGGGTCCAGTCCATGCTTGGGTAGCTTTTCGTTATCAAGCTTAGGGTAGTGTCTCTCCTTTCTTTTTCAGTCTGGCAGTTTTTGTTTCCAATACCTGGTATATTTTCTACCACCTCTGGAAATATATCCTGCCTCCAGGTAGGTTTTCGTACAGTAGTGATGGGTTTTGGTGTTGTTAGTGCGTTTATGGGATCTTCGTGCATCTTTGCTTTGGCTATTTCTGCAAAGTTTCTCCGCTTTAGTTTCCCATTTCCCAAATTGTTTAGTCTCTGGTGCATTGGATGGTCGGTCAGTCTTCGGAGTTTCTCTGACTGCAGCTGGGCTCTGCAGTCTCTTCTATCGGTCATGGATTGCAGTTTTGTAATCTTTTCAAGTTCTACAATTGGCGTTGACTTCATGCCTCCTGTTATAATTCTCATGGCTTGGTTTTGAAGTTTGTTAACTTTATCGAAGTTCGCCTTCGCTGCTGTTGTCCATGCCGCAATGCCATACTCGAGAACTGGTCTCACTCTTCCAGTGTACAGTTTCTTTAGTATGCCTTCGTCTGCTCCCCAGCTTGTGCCAGCAAGTTTCCTCATGATCGCCATTCTTTCTCTGGCTTTCATTCGGTTTCTCTCAATCTGACTTTTCCATGTCATGCGCCGATCAAATGTGACTCCCAGATAGGTTGGGTTGTCGTTTGGCTGCAGGATTTTACCATTTAGACTTAATTTGGTACTTTGGGGTTTTAATGAAAGCGAGAATATTGTGCATGTGGTTTTCTCCTCGTTTATTTTGACCAGCCATGAGTTCGCCCACTCTTCCAGAGATGTTAGGGCCGTCTGCATCCGATTTCTTGCTATGGTGAGATTCTTTTCAGAGGTCCACATAGCCAGATCGTCTGCAAACATTGAGCTTTGGACTCTTCTTGGTATATTCTCTGTAATATCGTTTATATATACCAGGAAGAGTGTGGGTGATAATACTCCCTCTTGGGGTACTCCCTGCTCGAGTGTCACCTTTTTGCTCATCTGCCCTTGTACATGGACTCTGGCGGTTCTTTGTTTGAGGTAGTGGTTGATCCACTTGTACATCTTCCCACAGACATCCCTTCTTCTTAGCTTGACTCTAAGTCCATCTTTCCAGACTTTGTCAAATGCCTTTTCCAGATCCACCCAAACAGCTACTGTGTGTTTCTGTGCCTGGTAGGCATCTTCTATCTCCTGGGCTATGAGGATGACCTGGTCCTCAGTGGATCTCTGCTGTCTAAAGCCGGCTTGCTGTGGAATTAGTATTCGTTTTTCTTCCAGATGCCACATCAGTCTGGTGTTTATCATCCGTTCCATCAGCTTGCCGACACAGCTCAGTAGGCTTATGGGCCTGTATCCATTTGGATCTGTTTTGTCCTTTCCTGTTTTTGGTACTGGTACCAGTATTGCGTCTTTCCATGCCTGTGGTACAATTCCCCTTTTCCAGCTTTGGTTCAGGACCGATAGAAGTTTCTTCTTCGCTGTTTGGCCCAGCCCCATGAGCATTTCGTTTGTTATCCCGTCTTTTCCGGGAGATTTCCTTTTCTTTAGTGTTCTCATAGCCTCTTCCATTTCGCGCATTGTTAGTTTGGCCATCATGTGCTCTTCAGGAGCCGTATTCATGTTTTCGTGTCCCTTTAGCTCTTCGCTAATGTCTGTATGCTTATCTGCAGGGACCTCGATGTGGTTTGCTCTGGCATAGTGATCGACAAAGGCGTTTGGGGCTTTCTTACCTGTAATCAAGTTCTCGCCCTGCTTGATAGTAATTTGTTTATTTGACGGGGTTTCGTCGTTCATGGCTCTGACTAGCTTCCATAGCTTGTTCCCGTCTTTGTCCAGGTTTAGACTTTCCGTTTTATTTTTCCAGCTTTCTCTTGCTGTTTGCTTTAGAGTGTATTTGTACTTCGCCGCGGTGGCTTTGAGGGCGATGTTTGCCTCCATGGATTTTTCTCGCTCTGCCATGTTCCTAGCATTTGTTACTGCATCTTCCACTTTCTGCAACTCATCATTCCAGTAGGGCTTATAGTTTTTCCTAGCTCCTCTTGGGATGGTTTCAGTGGCGGCTTGCATTATTGCCTTGCTTAGGCTCTCTACCATGGGCTTCATTTTGGTGTTTCGTGTGTTGATGGTTTCACACAGCCCATCTGTCAGGATTGCAAATCTGTCCCAGTCGGCTCGTTTGTAATTCCAACGTGGGAGCGGTTTTGTTTCCTGTGGGCCTACTTCCATGTCAATGGTTAGCCTGATCGGCCTGTGGTCGCTACCTGCCAGTTGGTTTAGCACCTGGCGGTCTATTTTATGGTGTATGTCCTGTGTGGAGAAGGCCAAATCTGGAGTCGAGGTGGTATGCCATGTTCTTGAATAGAAGCTAGGGCTATCCTCCGGCCTATTGATTAGGGAGAGATTTGCATCTATCTCCCAATCTTCCACTTCGTCACCTCTGCTGTCTGTGTCAGAGTATCCCCATCTCTCCGAGTGGCTGTTGAAATCTCCAACTACTATGCAGTTGGAGTCTCTGACCTCCATACTTGAGAGCGATAGGTCTCTATTTGGTGGTCCGTACAGATTGAAAATGCGGAGCTTCGTCTCTTGAGCCATTATGTCAACTCCTACAATTTCTGCTTGTCCGGTGTGATTGACAGATACCGCGCTACTCGGTATGCAGTTTCTGGTCAGTATCAGGACCCCTCCTTTGTGGCCTTCTCTATCTAGACGGAAGGTCTGGTATCCTCTGATTGAGAATTTATGGTTATTGTTGAGGTGCGTTTCCTGGATACATGCCACGTCAATCTTACCTTCATGCAGGTGGTGTGTTAGGGAAAGTTTTTTGTTAATGACTCCCTCCGCATTCCACTGTAGTATTTTGAGGGTCTTGAGGTTTTGGCCAATAGAAGTTGCCCCATAGCCATGTGCCTTGACTCCACGACACATGGGTGGGTGACCACCAGTAGTCAAGGGTGGGCCCCTTCGAGGCGTGAGGCCCGGCACTATCGCTGCCTGGCGGGACTCCGCAGGATGAGCGCCATGCGTTTTTCTAATAGGTTGTACTGCCATCATGCTGCGATTTACGTTGCACTGTTTTGTTAGGCTTGCGGCCCTGTGCATCCGATTTCAACAGGCGTTTCTGTAGGGATGCCCTCCTTAGCCTTTTGCTGTCCCCAGCCTATCTGCAAGGCAGCAGTTGTTTATGATCAGAGTTGTCTCTCTTATGGAAGTTGTCTTACCAGACTATCGAGTCTTCACTACTCGTGTCTATAGGGTGCAATGATGATATGTGAGATGATATATGAGATGGACTGGTTTACCCGGAAGAGAGGCAGTCCAGTGTGTCTGTATCCCAGGATCGTCACGTCCTGCCAGAAACGTAGCATTTGCATGTGAGTGGGGTATCTCTTTTTCCCTTTATTTTCTTGGCTTCTATGCAGGGATGGTACGCCTAGCATTCCCCGCCACCTGGGGTGTTGACACAGTGGGGCAGGTGTGCAATGTCCGCTGGTCTGCATCTCTTCTGCGTCCAGCATGATAGTTATATGGCTGATAACGTACAGAGGTAGATATCGTAGCCGACGTGCATTTAGCCAGAGGACAAGCCTGGTAATGTCACAGAGATGTTGTTCGCCTGGTGTGCGGACAGCTCTCATGGTCATTGGTTGAGTCTCGACAGTTCACAGTGAGGTGGCTGCTCTACTGTTTTCGACACCCCGACCAGGTATTAAGTCTTTAGTTGGTGGTTTCGCACCCCATCGCCGTATAAGGTGAGTATCAAGCAGTTGTCTGCCCGCTTTGATCGGCGAACGGCAAGGACCTCTTGCTGCGGCTCTACCGGATATGGCTGGGGCGCAAGACCCAGGTCCCGAGCATGTAGGAGCCTCCCATTGCAGTGGTGCTGAGATTTTGGGCGGGATTGCGGCTTACAAGGGTTCGGCCGTAATCCCCCACATGGTAGCCTCGCGCCATTGGCTTATCAGCCTGGTACGTGAACCAAAGTGTCTGCGGCTCCTCTCGATATGAGCTGGTTTTCCGTAGCAGCGCCCTGTCATTAGTAGGGTAAAACTGACTTGTCTTCAGATGGTCTATTTCCAGCACCCGTTCACTATTTGGTCAGACGAATTTATTGAGGGCTTTTGTTTGTCAATGACCAGGTATTTGAAATCTGCGGTTTCTGCGGGGTTAAACACGATTTCCGTGGCGTTCTTTCATTAGAGTGTTTGAGAGCTGACTTGTCTTCCGTGAGTCTAATACCAGCGTACGTTCATTTTTAGACCCAAACGGTAGTGCTCTCGATTTGTCAGTCGTTCTACAGTATTGGCGTGTTCAGTCAAATAAAGCCGCAGGTTCCACTCCTTTCAGGTTCCACTCATTCCAATTACGGGGCCTCGCAAGAGTCCCGTATTGTTATTTTTCGTCACTACCTCCCCGTGCCGGGAGTGGGTAAGTTGCGCGCCTGCTGCCTTCCTTGGATGTGGTAGCCGTTTCTCATGCTCCCTCTCCGGAATTGAACCCTGATTCCCCGTTACCAACATGGTAGGCATGTCACGTACCATCGACATTTGATAGGGCAGACATTTGAAAGATGCGTCGCCGGCACATGAGGCCATGCGATCAGCACAAAGTTATCCAGAGTCACCAGTGGGGACGCCGCGTCCCCGCGAGGGGAAACGACGATTGGTTTTGAACTAATAAAAGCGCTCTTTCCGCGAGGGTCGGAGCTTGGTAAGCATGTATTAGCTCTAGAATTGCCACAGTTATCCAAGTAGGATCGTGTCATCTAAGGAACCTCGACTGATTTAATGAGCCATTCGCGGTTTCACCGTGAGACAGTGTAAACTTAGACATGCATGGCTTAATCTTTGAGACAAGCATATGACTACTGGCAGGATCAACCAGATATCTGTCGGAGACTTACGTACAGCACACACCGGTCGGCGGAGGAAGGGTGTGTAAAAAGCCTCACTGGGACGACGGCCGCAGGGACCGACTGACGGGACGGACGGACGGACGGTTGTTCCACCCGTCCCTCACTCCGTCGACCTAGGACCGCCTGACAGGGGCCTCCCACACGCACCAGACGACCGACCGGGCTCGCTCGAGGAGGGATGGCAGCGCTCTGTGCAGAACGGATCCCAACGACCTCGGCGATGAATTTCTTTGGGACTAGAGACAATTTGGCCTGCCGGCCTGCCCTTCTCCGTAGGAGAACGCAGGGCCTCGAGGCAACGATTCCTGCTTTCCATTTGCCGGTCACAAGCTCTTTGCGAGAGTCGGACCACCAGCGAGACGTACTGTCGAGCTCTGCTATAAGCCTTAGATAAATCACCACGGACGGACCACGTTTCCTGATACGGACCAGACGAGCGCACCTCGGTGGAGGAGCCACTACAACAAACCGCACCCAATTCGCTCTACGGGGAAAGGCAGGCGAGCGTTTTCCGCAAGCCCGCGCTATCGCTCCGCCTGGCGGTACTGAGATCGCTTTACGAACACTGGTTGAAATTGAGTCGCTGCGGCGAGACAACTACCCAAGATTATTCTGAATCTGAAAATCTACACTTGAAAAACAGACAATATTATTCCAGATCTTGGTGTTGTTGGTAGGGTCGTTATTAGAATTTTAACTTCTGGGAATTTGGTCCACAAAAACCATATTGTTGTTATGGACAGATTTTACAACAGTGTAACTCTCTTTGACAAGCTGTACACTGATTATGGTACACTTGCTGTAGGTACAGCAATGACAAATAGGAAATTTGATCCAAAAGTACTGGCAGGAAAGAAGAAAATGGACAGAGGTCATTCAGAATTTATGTGTCACAACAACATTGTATGCCTTGTCTAGATGGACCAAAGACCTTCAAACCCCAAAATACCAAGTTACGTTTAAATGGCAAATTCCTGCAGCCAAACGACAACCCAAACTATCTGGGAGTCACATTTGATCGGCGCATGACATGGAAATATCAGATCGAGAGAAACCGAATGAGAGCCAGAGAAAGAATGGCAATCATGAGGAAACTTGCTGGCACAAGCTGGGGAGCAGACGAAAGCATACTAAAGAAACTGTACACTGGAAGAGTGAGACCAGTTCTCGAGTATGGCATTGCGGCATGGAAAACAGCAGCAAAGGCAAATTTCGATAAAGTTAGCAAACTCCAAAACCAAGCCATGAGAGTTATAACAGGAGGCATGAAGTCAACGCCAATTGTAGAACTTGAAAAGATTACAAAACTGCAATCCATGACCGATAGAAGAGACTGCAGAGCCCAACTGCAGTCAGAGAAACTCCGAAGACTGACCGACCATCCAATGCACCAGAGACTAAACAATTTGGGAAATGGGAAACTAAAGCGGAGAAACTTTGCAGAAATAGCCAAAGCAAAGATGCACGAAGATCCCATAAACGCACTAACAACACCAAAACCAATCACTACTGTACAAAAACCTACCTGGAGGCAGGATATATTTCCAGATGTGGTAGAAAATATACCAGGTATTGGAAACAAAAACTGCCAGACTGAAAAAGAAAGGAGAGATAATACCCTAAGCTTCATATCGAAAAACTACCCAAGCATGGACTGGACCCATGCATACACCAACGGTTCTGTAACAAATACTACACAGAACGGAGGGGCAGGAGCATTCCTGAACCTACCAAATGGCAGAAAAATAACACTGTCATTCGCTACTGGTAAGTACACAAGCAATTTCAGAGCGGAGGCAGAGGCAGAGGAAGAAATGGTGACACATAAAGAAAATGAAAGCCATATAGTCCTGCTTACAGATGCTCTCGCCGTAGTCACAGCGCTAAAAAGCCAGAAAAACACTGAGCTTAATGACTTAAGAGCAGCACTCTGCAAACTGTGCCAGCAGTCCGCACCAAAAAGGGTAGTGGTACAGTGGGTCCCATCACACTGTAACATCCAAGGCAACGAGGAGGCAGACAGACTGGCAAAAGAAGGTGCAAGACTACCACAAACAGATACTAGTATGACGTACGAAGAGTCAAAACGGCTTATCAAAGCCAGATACATGACCAAATGGGAAACCGAACATACTGGTTACACCAAAAACGATGCCTATTACCAGTTGAACAGAAGGGAGCAGGTCGTTGTCTTCAGACTTCGCACTGGCCACAATAGACTGAGGTACCACCTATTCAACAAATTGAAGATAGGTGGTACCGATGAATGCCCGTGCGGTACCGGTAAAATGACAGCTGAACATCTGCTGCAGAACTGCCCGACATACGAGGATCAGAGAGAGCAGATGTGGCCATCACCAGTGGAACTGCAAGACAAGCTCTATGGCAGTGTCGACAGCCTCAGGATGACCGCCGCTTTTTTCGAAAAAATAATGGTTACTGTCTGACTGCATACGAAGAAGAAGAAGAAGAAGAAGACCAAAGACCAGTACATTTTTATCCAACTACCACAACCGAACAGAAATTGGAACTGTTAGAAGGAGAAGAAAGGATGGAACAGCTGTAGATGTTCCAACTCCTCAACTCTGTATTGACTATAATGCTTTCATGGGGGGCACAGATGTCAACGGCCAAATTTGTCGTCTCAACAAGACACGACGGCATTATCGCTGGCCTAGGAGGCTAATTGTGAAATTCTTTATGTGGGCATGTAATAAGATTAATCCTAGACTGATTTAAACCCCAAGCAGAGAACATTATTGCCGAGGAGCAAGCAGGGTTCAGACAGGGAAGAAGCACTACAAAACAGATATTTAATTTAAGGCTGCTAAGCGAGAAATATCTAGAACAGCAGCAAACACTGTATCATGTGTTTGTGGATTTTAAGAAGGTGTTTGATAGGGTATGGCATAAAGCGCTTTGGGCAACCATGAGGATGTATAATATCAACAGAAATATTATAACGGTCCTTGAACACCTGTATAACAAGGCGTCTAGCGCAGTTCTTGTGAATGGGAGGCGAGGAGACTGGTTTCGCACATCAGTTGGTGTGAGACAGGGGTGTACACTCTCTCCAACTCTTTTCAATATATTCCTTGAAGGAATTATGAGTGAGGCCCTTGGAGGTCACGTTGGTCAAGATAGGGGGCCGAACGGTTACCAACCTTTGTTTAGCAGATGATATCGATGGGTTGGTGGGTTCAGAAGCAGAACTCCAGGAATGGGTCAGAAGGCTCGATGAAACAGCTCTTGACTATGGTATGGAGATAAACGCTGGAAAGACTAAATTAATGACCAACAACGCTACGGGCTTCAACAAGATAAAAGCTAATGGTCAGGAACTCGAAGTGGTTGACCATTTTAAATATCTTGGGTCGATTGTCAGTGATGAAGGATCAAAATGTGAAGTGTTGGCCAGAAAAGCACAGACAATAGCGGCGCTTGCACGGCTTAACAAAATCTGGCAAGATAAACAGTTAGCACTAAGCACGAAAATCAGATTAATGCGTACACTGGTCCTGTCAATATTCCTCTATGCGTGTGAGACATGGACAGTTACAGCTGACCTTCAACGAAGGATACAGGCCTTGGAGATGAGATGTTTCCGAAAACTTTTAAACGTCACGTACAAAGATCGAGTTACAAACGAGGAAATACGAGATAGAATTACAACAGCAATATGGCCTTTTGAAGATCTCTTGCCAACTGTCAAAAGAAGGAAACTCACTTGGTACGGTCACATATCGAGATTAAGTGGTCTTGCAAACACAATCCTCCACGGGAAGGTGCATGGCAGACGACGAAGAGGCCGGCCCAAAAAGAGATTGGAGGACAACATAAAAGAATGGACTAGTCTCCGACCAGAAGAGTCACGGGCAGCGGCATCTGACAGAGAGGGATGGCATGGAGTTGTGAGGATGTCTTCATGTGTGCCCCAACGACCTCACCGGTTGCGGGATGACCTGACTTATGGATCATTATAGTCCCCACAATACAACAGGAATACACTACAGGACATTTGGAATGTTCATGAATGAAGTTTGTTTATCCCTCATTGGGGATTATAGAACAGCTACTGCAAAACTTCACAACCGTGTCGAGTCACAACAGAGACTGCAAAATGTTGGTTCCCATCATCCACAAATGTCTCCAAAAGCTACAGGAAATAATGTTTGTGTAGTATGCTCATTTAAATTTAACAAGTATATCAAGGACTTCCCAAACATGGCCTACAAAGACAGACCATTCAAACAAGTCAAGACAAAATTTTGGTGTAAACATTGTGAAACTTATCTGTGCCTAAAGGATGGGTCTACATGCTGGGAGGACTGGCATAATAAGCTGGAATATTGGAGATGATCAGGTCAGTCTATTTGAGATAAAATAATTGAAATAGATCACTTAGTTTTGTCATTGTAACTAGTTTTGTTCAGGTGTCCATTTTTGGCTTTTTTTCTTCAGGAGCCTAGGGGAGTGGGGTTTTACAGGCCAGGTGACCAGGGTTCAAAGGGTTAAGATGATTAACCCAGAAACATCCAATATTAAGATGTATAATTCAGAAACATCCAATATTAAGTTACATAACCCAGTAGCATCCAATATTAAGCTGCATAACCCAGTAACATCCAATATTAAGTTGCATAACCCAGTAACATCCAACATTAAGATGAATAACCCAGAAACATCCGAAATAACTTAACGTCTTTATGCTGGTTTAGAAGACTCTGCAGAGTCTGTATACAACCAGTTTATTTACATATCCTTGCTCTAATAGCTATGTGCATCTAATCTATTCTTAAATGCATTAATTGTCCCTGTCTCCACTACTCTTTGTGGCAATGCATTCCAAGCATTCACCACTCTCTGACTAAAAAAAAAGCTGTATAACTAAGAAACATCCAATATTAAGATGCATAACCCAGAAACATCCAATATTAAGATGCATAACCCAGAAACATCCAATATTAAGCTGTTTAACCCAGAAACACCAAATACTAAGCTGTATAACCCTAAAACACCAAATGCTTAGCTGTTTAACCCATAGCCACCTATATTGCGCTGTTTCCCATGCACAACTTACTGCAGTATTCGGTGGACTCGTCGCTAGCATCCAGGCAGTCTGATATGTTGTTGCAAGTCTTGTCAAAAGGGATGCACAGTCTCTGATCTTCGCAGATAAAGTCTTGTTCCTCGCACTTCTCTACAGATTGAGCTGGTGACAGGATGAAATGATAATGGTGGTGATGATTAAAGCAACAACAGGATAGGGGTAGTCTTGTAGCAGACACTGCTGTCGGGGATGAAGTGCTAGGTACTTCATTGCATTAGGGCACAGCTTGTTTTTATGAGGTGAGGTGAGAAATTCCCTCTTTCGCTAACAGTAAGTCGTACCCATTTACAGCTGGGTCAACCAGAGCATGCTGACAAGGGTAAACGAAACTAGTATCTTTGTCGAGAGTGAGCACTTACCACTATGCTAGTCAGATAAACAAAGAAATTAATAAACTCAAAATGCTTTTGAGAAATGGTAAAGTCACTGGCCCAGATGGTATTTTAGCAGAAGCCATCAAAGCAAACCATTGACACTTCAATATTATACAAATTACTTGACAAGGTTTGGGAAAGAGAAGAAATAATATCAGACTGGAAGGAAGGTTATCGTTGTCAATGAAGAGTGATCTGCAAAAGTATAAAAATTATAGAGGAATAATGTTATTATGGAGCTGCGTAGCACAGTGGTTAGCGCTAGAGTGGTCCTGGGTTCATTCCCCAGTTGAGGCGGTAATGTCTTTTTTCAGACCGCAATGGCTCCCGGGTCGACCCAGCCTTAAATGGGTACCGGTTCAGTCCGGGAAGTAAAAGCGGCGAGGGAGAGGAGATGGCTACCGCCCTCATATAGCCGAGCCTTTGAAATGTGAGATCGCTAACACCTCACACGCCTACGGCAGTAATGCTATGGGATACTTTACTTTACTTAATGTTATTATCAGTGCTTAAGAAACTATTGAATAGGAACACACTAGAGAGATTAGAAGAGGCCATAGACAGACTGCTGAGAGAAGAATAGGCAGACATTCTGTACAAATTTTGTGTACACATCAGATAGATACACAGAATAATAGCTGAACAAAGTGGGGAATGGAACTCCCCGTTTTATAGCGGATTCAAGGACTGGAAAATAATAATTTTTTTTGCGCTCGAATAACTTCTCTATTTCCCAAGGTGGTGTGTGTTGCACTATGTTTTTATTTTGCGTTTGTCGGCCCAGTGCATCCAACTTTGGCATGAATTTTATGTAAGGGTCTGCTTCCTCCTGCATTTTTTAAGGGTTTGCTTCCCTGGGGTAAAGGCCGGCGCTGTGATGAGGAGCGAACCCAGAAACTTTGGGTTGTGAGCTGTGTCACTTAATGACTGGCCACGTCATCCCTGAAAAATGCATTTGACAGCATAAATAGAGAATCAGAATCAATCTGAAAGTTGTTCAGGTACTCTGGAGTGCCCCTGAAGTTTACTAACTATTAAGAAAACATATGAAGATGTAAAATGTAGAGTACTACATGGTGGTCAGCTTTCTGAACCTTGGAAATAAGAATTGGTGCGAAGCAGATGTTTTTATTACCATTTCTCTTTCTGTTGGCTATTGAGTGAATGGATTATGAAGACAACAACATCAAATACAATGAATATTGATAAAACAAATGGGTCATCTGAATTTTTTTGATGATTTGATTCTTCTGTCCTATAACTGCAAACAGATGACAAATAAAATAAGTATGCTTGATGAAAGATCACAGAAACTGGGACTGAGAATTCACAGAGAAGAAAACACGATTACGAGAATAAATGCAATTAACGACAATCAGATTGTGCTGGGAGAGAAAAACTCCTACACGATGTGGAATCACTAAAAGTTTTGGATGCAATATAGAGAAAGTAGGAGGAACAGATAAAGATATCAAAATAAGAATACTTCTTCTTTTCTTAATCTCCCACTACCAAACCCTGAAAGGGTAAGTAGCAGAATGTAGTCCAGAGAACGGAATGCTTTGTGTCGTAGTTTACAGCTTGGCTGCGATATTTGCACCTTTCCGTCCAACACACCGACTTCAGCAAGCATTTTTTGAGTACCGGGTTAGCATTCCCTCTTCGATCCCTTCTCCTTAGCCAGTCTGCCCTGCTGCAGCCTGTTATCCAGGATCACCGTGTGGAGGTGTAGAAGGGTCTTGGCAGCTATGGTTCGCTGGCCCTGACGCTAGTAGTCAGCTATGGGTCGCTGACCACTGCAGCTCATGTGCTGCTCAGCATCTTGATCCCAAAATAAGAATACAAAAGGTGAGAAAGTTTTCAATGCATTGGAGAACTTAAGAAATTAAGTCCAACACGAAAGTAAAAATGATCAACTTCAATGTAAATCTGTTTTATTGTATGGCTCTGCAACATTGAGAACAATAGAAACAACAACCAAAAAGGTCCAAACTTTCATAAATGGGGGCCTGTGTAGAATAGAGATATTAAAATGGTACGAGGAGTGTTCAAATGAAACCAGACCTAAGTGCATCAAGTGAAAATTTGTATGATGCGCATGATCAAGTCATTTCTGGTGCATACAGCACATACCAATTGTGAAGTTTCATAATCGGCAAAATTTTATTATCCTCAGACTCATAGTTTCCTCAGCAGACCGTTGGAAACATGGCGGGTGTGATATGGAATCCGTCAAGAGTTGATCAGCGAGCGGTGATTCGATTTCTAACAGCTGAAGGATGTCGACCAGTTGACATTCATCGCAGAACGCAGGCAGTGTATGGTAACAAAAGAATGTAGAAGACAACAGTGAAGAACTGGACAACTATGTTTTAAAAAAGGACGTGAGTTAACGAAAGATCTTCCAAGACCAGGTCAGGCGCATATTGTTGCGTCAGAACATGCCATCGCCAAAGTTGACCGTGGCTGGAGCTTATGTTCACAACACTTTTGTCACAATACACTGCCTGCATTCTGAATTACTGCTCGCTGATAGCTATGAATGGATTCCATAACACACCCACCATGTTTTCAATGGTCTGCTGAGGAAACTATGAGTCGGAGGATAATGAAATTTTACAAACTTGACGGCTGGTATGTGCTGTATACACAAGAAGTGACTTGATCATGTGCATCATATGTATGTTCACTTGGTGCATTTAGGTCCTGTTTCATTTGAACACACCTCGGACACATAAAGAAAATGAAAGACACATAGTCCTGCTTACAGATGCTCTCGCCGTAGTCACAGCGCTAAAAAGCCAGACAAATACTGAGCTTAATGACTTAAGAGCAGCACTCTGCAAACTGTGCCAGCAGTCCGCACCAAAAAGGGTAGTGGTACAGTGGGTCCCATCCCACTGCAACATCCAAGGCAACGAGGAGGCAGACAGACTGGCAAAAGAAGGTGCAAGACTACCACAAACAGATACTAGTATGACGTACGAAGAGTCAAAACGGCTTATCAAAGCCAGATACATGTCCAAATGGGAAACCGAACATACTGGTTACACCAAAAACGATGCCTATTACCAGTTGAACCGAAGAGAGCAGGTCGTTGTCTTCAGACTTCGCACTGGCCACAATAGACTGAGGTACCACCTATTCAACAAATTGAAGATAGGTGGTACCGACGAATGCCCGTGCGGTACCGGTAAAATGACCGCTGAACATCTGCTGCAGAACTGCCCGACATACGAGGATCAGAGAGAGCAGATGTGGCCATCACTAGTGGAGCTGCAAGACAAGCTCTATGGCAGTGGCGATAGCCTCAGGATGACCGCCGCTTTTTTCGAAAAAATAATGGTTACTGTCTGACTGCGTACGAAGAAGAAGAAGAAGAAGAAGAACACACCTCGTAAAATCTTTTCTATTGTATAACTCTGAAACATGGAGAATAACAGAAACAACCAAAAATGCCCAAACTTTCATAACTAGGGTCCTGCACAGAATAGACATATTGAAATGGTATGATGAGATCACTGATGTGGAACTGTTGGAAAAAACCAGACAGAAATCAGTGGAACATGATGAGGAGGCTCGGCTATTAAATATGACACACAATAAGGAAACCAGTAGATAGCATTACAAGACAGCCTCTGTTCTGGAATCCTCAAGTCAAGAGAAGCTGGGAATGCACGGGGAAGACAAGCATAAAGGAAACTGTGAAGACATGGACAGTGTTAGAATGGACAACCAGGACATGAGGATTTCGCATGGATTTATTGAAGACCTGTGCGCCATAGGGAGATGAACGGTTTTAAAATTGGTACATATAATTACTGTCTTCTTTTTCTTGAGTGTTTTCGTCCTGAAACGTCTGTAGTTTCGTAGTTTACAGCGAGGCTGTGATATCTACGCCTTGCATCCCTGACACATCCAATTTCAGTTGGATTTTTTGGATAACCGGTTTCCCCTTCCACTGCGATCCCTATTTTCTTAGCCAGACTACACTAGTGCAACCTGTCTACCTGACCCTTTGAGTCCTTGGCTGCTGTCAGCTTGTTTCCTTTGCTGCATCTTCGACCGAGCATTTACGACTGATTGACTGGACTCTTCTAGTGCCCCGCTTGGAGCATAGATCTGAAACCATTGCTCTCCGATTCTTACTTTGTATCATCTCCTTGACTTCAGCCCCATATCAAACTTCTGCTGCCCTGGTTGCCTTGTCGGCTGTTCTTTGGCTTCACCACTATTAATTTCCTCAGTGGGTTCCCAGCTAAATCGTTTGCTGCTGTGAGCCCTTTCACCGCTGCATCTTTTCTTTTCAAGGTGAGGTATAACATGCTGACCAAAACCGAATCTGGGTCAAGTGCAACATTCTGGCGAAGACCCTATCTCATGTCAGGGGCAACATTATGTACGAAGAAGAAGATGTCAGGTGCAACATACTGAACAAGACCCGACCTAGCGCCAAGGTCAGACAAGTGCAACATACTGACCAAGACCACCACCTCACATTCGTGCCGTGCACCTGGAAATAGGTTGTGTTATGCAGCCTGATCAAAGAGGTGAAGATCAACACTGCAATCCACACAGCTGTGAACCTGCTGGATATCAAGCATTGCAATATAGCCAAGAGTACCTAGGTGCACCTTCTTCAGTACACCCAGGGATATAGAAAGATCCACTATATCATCTCCAAACTAGGGGACGGTGTGGGCTAGTGGTTAAGTGATACGGGTCAGAACCAAAGGTTCTGGGTTCGATCTCCATCACAGCACCGGCCGTTACCCTGGGGAAGCAAACCCTTAGAAAATGCAGGAGGAAGCAGACCCTTACGTAAAATGCATGCTGAAGTCGGATGCACTGGGCCGACAGGCGCAAAATAAAAACCACAGTGCAATGCACACCACCTTGGGGAATAGATAAATAAGGCGATTGCAAAAAAAAAAAAAAAAAAAAAAAAAAAACCAAGCTAAAATTGGTCAAGAGCGAAGACCTAACAATGAGTAGTTTCGGACAATAAAAACAGCAGTAGCAACAACAACATATTACTAACAATAGAGAGACAAACCCAGGAAGAAAACTATATCAACTCACAGACACATCTTTTCCCTCCGATCAACTTCTTTCCTTCCCTACACCTGCATGAGGCATCTCCTCTCTCATCGACCATGCAGATCTCAGAACAGCCAAAGATGTTATTGTAACATGGGTTTAGAGTACCTGTTATTGAAGAATAAATGGATTATGATGGATGAGTGGATACACGGATGGATATAAAATGGGTAATAATAATGGATGATTGGATAAATTATGTGGATAATTAGATAACAATAACTGACAAGTGGATAAATTAATATAGTAAATGGAAAGAGTGATAAATGATGGATACAAATTGATGAAAAATGATGGACATGTGGATATATGGGTGGAGAAAATAATGAATGAGTGGATAAATTAATAGGAGATGTTGATACAAATAATGGATGTCTGAATAGATGAACAGAACACCAAAAAAAAAAAGGAAACGGTTGTTCCAAGGAAGACGCCGTTGACAGAATAAAGTAGAGACTTCTCATTATGAAGTATCATTATTCTGTGAATTGGGGCGCCGCCTAGAAATACCTTTTTGTCTCATGCTTGCGGAGATATGGCTGTGAAGACGTATGCTGAGCTAAAGACGACTGCAGAGGATAGGCAGAAATGGAGGGACAAAATCCATGAGCTTGTTGACCAGTTCTAGGACTGAATGACCTGATGATGATGGCTGTATTCTTGTGAAACAAATGGTTATGCAGAGGAAGAATAACTACGCAAGTAGGTGGTACTTACAGTTGTCGGTGTCCGAAGCAACAGCAACGATGCCCATTGGCTGCCTGTTAATGTTCTTCTTCAGCCAGGTCACACCAGAGCCATCATACTTGCTGGCACGTATGACAGCACGTAACATCCAGTCCGTCCAGTAGAGGAAGTTGCCGTACACGGCCAGGCCAAATGAGTGTTGAGGTATGGTGGTTACAATTACCTGGTGATTTTAGGAAATAGCTTGCAGTTATTAGTTATGTTAGATCTACCAATACCATAGCACTCCAGGCAGACACACAGGTGTTCAGTCTCTGTCAGCTGATAGGGAAGTCTATGGATTCTGATAGTTCTTGTAGGTGCCTGGTTGTACATAATCTTTCCTCACAGGTTGTGCATGGCAATAGATTTATATAGATTGGCAATGTTAAACATCATAGACTTAGATAGACTGGCAATGTAACATATATATAAAACTACTTACATGCACAAACATATATATATACATATACACACACAGAGCATTGAGTGGTCCTCCGGGGTCTTTGTGTATGACAAGAAGTGCACTATTGCCCCACTGAGAGCATGTCATGAGAGCTGACTAACTGTGGGACATGGCATAACATTGGCCATAGTTAAGTGGTTTGTTAAGTTCAGCATAGATGGTGCCTAACAGGCTGTAGGTCTACTTTGCTCTAGTGTTTGAGTATATTATTATATAGACTGGCACTGTAAAGCCTGACAATGTAACAAATAAAATGACTTATTTGTGCGTGTGCTCGCACACACACAAACATATATACATACACACACACACACACACACAGAGCCCAGAGTAGTCCTCCCGGGCATTTGTGTATGACAAGGACAAGAATAGCAGCATTGTCCCACAGAGAGCATGTCGTAAGAGGCGACTAACTGTGTGACACGGCATAACACCAACCATGGTTAGGTGATTTGTGAAGAGCAGCATAGATGGTGCCTAACAGGCTGCGGGTCTACTTTTCTCTAGTGTTTGAGTCTATTAAAATGGACTCGCACATCGGTTAACAACCCTCTGCGGCATTCGCCTCAATGGTGCGAAGTAATAAGCTGCTCGAGCCTAGCCCGCTAAACAGGAAATTCTTCTCCCGGCTACATCCAGCTTACACTAGAGCTGGGACCTGCACAAGGGAATCTGCCTCTGTAGAAGTACAGGTCGACTAAGAGTAAGACACACAGATTGACACACATATAAAGATGCACATACACACACAAGCATATTAACCTCCACCTCACTCTCTCTGTGTGTGACACACACAAAAATGATTGATGGCTGGACAGAGGTCAGAACACAAAGAGTCTACAGCAGAGACGGTGCTCACAACAAAACTGCTGCGGCAAGAAAAGCTGTAGAAATAATAAAATAACTAAGATACCAGCTTACAAGGAAAAATGAATGAGCAAGTCCGGGTAGCGGTGAATACAATGTAGGGTATGATAAAAAGAAATATTAAACATAGAACTAAGGAGGTGATTGTCAAACTGTATAAAGCATTAGTTAGACCTAGATTGGAGTACTGAGTACAGGAGTGGAGTCCTTATCATATAGGAGATATAAACATGCTGGAAAAGATACAAAGAAAAGTGAAAAACTGATAGTGGGATTCCAGAATTACAGTTATGTGGAAAGGAAAACCGGCCTACAGTGTCTAGAAAAGAGAAGAATTCAAAACTTAATACAGGTTTATAAGATAATCACAGGAAAGGTTAAATTAGACTATAACAAGTTTTTCAAAATGCAACCACCAACGAGAACAAGAGGGCACAGATTCAAATTAGCTAAAGAAAGGTCCAGATTGAATATTAGGACATATTTTTTTAGTCAGAGAGTGGTGAATGCTTGGAATGCATTACCCCAGGAGGTGGTGGAGGCAGAAACAGTTAATGCATTTAAGAACAGATTGGATGTGCATAGGTTTTAAAGCAGGGTAATGCAAATGTGACTGGTTGTCTACAGACTCTGATGAGTCTTCTAAAACAGTATAAAAACGTTAAGTTAAGTTAAGTTAAGAATGTGCAGAGCTAATCACCACAACTTACAATCCGGTTGGTGCCGTCAAAGTCACAACGTTCTATCTTGTCGAGACGAGCATCAGACCAGTACAGCTTGTGAGCCTTGTAGTCCATGGTAAGACCGTTGGGTGTTCGGATCTTGTCTGTGATAATGGACTCTGTGCCATTCATCCTTCCACGACTGTCGAAGGCTGCTGTCTGGATTGATGGACGCTGGTCACTCCAGTTTGTCCAAAAGACTCGTCTAAACAAAAAACAGGGACAAAAAGATCAACGTATTACCATATCATATCCAAAAAATTCAACGTATTCCCATATCATATGCTGTAGTTAGGGAATGAAATATCCAAAAAGATCAACGTATTCCCATACCATATGCTGTAGTTAGGGAATAAAATATCCAAAATGGTGCTACGTGGGTGTTCAATTTAAGTTCAGTTCATCCCATGACCTTTTGAGATTATTGGGGCATCCGTGCTGACACCTCCACAAACCTGTGCCATCCCTCTGTCTGTGGTTGACTTTTACGTCTTATCGGGACGAAGGTTAGTCCCCATTCATGGATATTGTCTTTCCATCGTTTACTCAGACGTTCCCGGGTTCACTTGCCTTGAATTGTGTCATGTAGTATTGTATTTGCAATGCCCTGGGACCTCCTTGAGACATGGCCATACCAAGTCAGCTTTAAGCTTTTGATCGTTGTGAGGAGGTCGGCGTACAGTCCACTTGCATTCTCGATTCTTCGTCATACTCTTTCATTCAGTTTACAATTTTTCAATTATTACAAGGGATCAAGATGCTGAGCAGCGCATGAGCTGCAGTGGTCAGCAGCTCATAGCTGACTGCTAGCGTCAGGGCCAGCGAACTAGAGCTGCCAAGACCCTTCCACACCTCCAAGCGGTGATCCTGGATAACAGGCTGCAGCAGGGCAGACTGGCTAAGGAGAAGGGATCGAAGAGGGAATGCTAACCAGGTACTCAAAAATGCTTGCTGAAGCCGGATGTGTTGGACCGAAAGGTGCAAATATAGCAGTCAAGCCGTAAACTACGACAACACATTCCGTTCTCTGGTCTACATTCTCCTACTTAAGCTCTTTCCGGGTTTGGTAGCGGGAGATTGAGAACGAACGAAGCCAAGCCAGGCCAATTATTACAAAACTGTAAAATTGAAATGCAGCCAATATCAAGACTCCTATCAAACTGACAGTAACTCCCCTGGATGAGGTAGAGGGTTTCACATTCCTAGGGAGCAACATAAACAAGACAGGTGGAGTAGATGAAGATGTAAAATGCAGGATACAAATGGCAAGAGTGACCTCTGTCATGCTGGAAACCATTCAGAACTGTACAATGATCAGAACGCATACCAAGCAAAGGATCTTCAACTCCGGTCTTTTTATATGGAGTGGACCTAGTCAGCCCACCTGACCTAGTTAGCCCACCTAACAGAGTTAGCCCACCTAATCTAATCAGCCCACCTAACCTAGTCAGCCCACCTAGCCAAGTCAACCCACCTGACCTAGTTAGCCCACCTAACCTAGTCAGCCCACCTAACCTAGTCAGCCCACCTAACCGAGACAGCCCACCTAATCTAGTCAGCCCACCTAGCCAAGTCAACCCACCTAACCTAGTCAGCCCACCTAGCCAAGTCAAACCACCTGACCTAGTCAGCCCACCTAATCTAGTCAGCCCACCTAACCTAGTCAGCCCACCTAACCTAGTCAGCCCACCTAATCTAGTCAGCCCACCTGACCTAGTCAGCCCACCTAATCTAGTCAGCCCACCTAACCTAGTCAGGCCACCTTACTGAGTCAGCCCACCTAATCTAGTCAGCCCACCTGACCTAGTCAGCCCACCTAACCTAGTCAGCCCACCTAATCTAGTCAGCCCACCTAATCTAGTCAGCCCACCTAACCTAGCCAGCCCACCTAACCTATCATCTCACCTGATCTATTCAGCCCACCTAACCTAGTCAGCCCACCTAATCTAGTCAGCCCACTTAACCTATCATCTCACCTGATCTAGTCAGCCCACCTAACCTATCATCTCACCTGATCTAGTCAGCCCACCTAATCTAGTCAGCCCACCTAATCTAGTCAGCCCACCTGACCTAGTCAGCCCACCTAATCTAGTCAGCCCACCTGAGTCAGCCCACCTAATCTAGTCAGCCCACCTGACCTAGTCAGCCCACCTAACCTAGTCAGCCCACCTAATCTAGTCAGCCCACCTAATCTAGTCAGCCCACCTAATCTAGTCAGCCCACCTAACCTAGTCAGCCCACCTAACCTATCATCTCACCTGATCTAGTCAGCCCACCTAACCTATCATCTCACCTGATCTAGTCAGCCCACCTAATCTAGTCAGCCCACCTAACCTAGTCAGCCCACCTAATCTAGTCAGCCCACCTAACCTAGTCAGCCCACCTAACCTATCATCTCACCTGACCTAGTGAACCGACCTGAACAAGCCAGTTCACCTAACCTAGTCAGCCCACCTGACCTAGACAGTTCACCTAATCTAGTCAGCCCACCTGACCTAGTCAGCCCACCTAACCTAGTCAGCCCACCTAATCTAGTCAGCCCACCTAATCTAGTCAGCCCACCTAACCTAGCCAGCCCACCTAACCTATCATCTCACCTGATCTATTCAGCCCACCTAACCTAGTCAGCCCACCTAATCTAGTCAGCCCACTTAACCTATCATCTCACCTGATCTAGTCAGCCCACCTAACCTATCATCTCACCTGATCTAGTCAGCCCACCTAATCTAGTCAGCCCACCTAATCTAGTCAGCCCACCTGACCTAGTCAGCCCACCTAATCTAGTCAGCCCACCTGAGTCAGCCCACCTAATCTAGTCAGCCCACCTGACCTAGTCAGCCCACCTAACCTAGTCAGCCCACCTAATCTAGTCAGCCCACCTAATCTAGTCAGCCCACCTAATCTAGTCAGCCCACCTAACCTAGTCAGCCCACCTAACCTATCATCTCACCTGATCTAGTCAGCCCACCTAACCTATCATCTCACCTGATCTAGTCAGCCCACCTAATCTAGTCAGCCCACCTAACCTAGTCAGCCCACCTAATCTAGTCAGCCCACCTAACCTAGTCAGCCCACCTAACCTATCATCTCACCTGACCTAGTGAACCGACCTGAACAAGCCAGTTCACCTAACCTAGTCAGCCCACCTGACCTAGACAGTTCACCTAACCTAGTCAACCCACCTGACCTAGACAGTTCACCTAGCCTAGTTAACCCACCTGAACTAGACTGTTCACCTAGCCTAGTCAACCTACCTGAACTAGCAGCTCGCCTAGCCTAGTCAACCCATCTGAACTAGCCAGTTCACCTAACCTAGTCAACCCACCTGAACTAGACAGTTCACCTAACCTAGTCAACCCACCTGAACTAGCCAGTTCACCTAACCTAGTCAACCTACCTGAACTACACAGTTCACTTAGCCTAGTTAACCCACCTGAACTAGCCAGTTCACCTAACCTAGTCAACCCACCTGAACTAGACAGTTCAGGCCAACTCACCTAAACTAGCCCTTGCCAACCCTTCCAAACAAGCCAGTCAACCTGAATTAGCCAGCCCATCTGAATTAGTCAGCACACCTGAACTAGTAAACCACCATGCCAGACATTGTCTGCCCTAGCCAGCCCACCTGCCAGTCTCACACCACTTACCTAACACAAGAATTCACAACGACGTCCCTGGGGTGGTCATGCGTGTCCAGTTGGACAAACACTTCACTTTTGTGAGTCTGCGTCTCTAAGACTTCCAGACTGCTGAAGATGATGCGGTTCACACTTGATCCTGAGTAGCTTGTCCAGTACAGATGGCGATGGATGGAATCAAAGGCCAAGCCCTCAGCCGATCCCACACCTGGAACAGTTCCAACATGTTTTATAATTTCCATGTACGCCATTGTTTTAACCTAGTTGTTATATGTGCATATGAGAAGGCAGATGGTTAGGTGTGATTACTTCCCACTACAAAACTGATCAGTTTGCAATGTGCCCCAGTCTATACAACTGTAAATGGGTACTTAAATCTGTACATCATCATCATCATGTAGCATGTCCTTTGTAGAACGTCGCTCCCATCAGTCTGTCTGAAAGAAACTCGTTCTCTTGCCAAAACACAAGCTTCCGCCACTGTCATACTCAGGCATTCCTGGATATCTTGGTGCCATCGTCTTCTTGGTCTACCCCTTCCTCTTTTGCCTGGCACCATACCTTCCATCACTGTTCTCTCAAAACCATTGTGTCTCTTGATGTGACCAAAGTATTTGCATTTTCTAGCCAAAATGGAATTGATAAACCAGTTCTCCTCTATGCGTAACTCTTGCCGAATGTCTACATTTGTTCTTTTCTCTGTCCAGGGTATTCTGAGGATCTTTCTATAACATTTTGACTCGAATGATTCGATTCTTTGTCTAGAAGTTTTGGTAATCGTCCATGCTTCACAACCATAAGCTGCCACAGGAAAAACACAGGCTCTCAAGACTTTTACTTTTATCGTTTTGTTGGTGCCCTGCCATAATTTCTTCAGGCTGTTCAGTCTCTGCATTGCCATAGCTAGCCTTCTTCTGATTTCTTTCGAGCAGTCGCCATTTTTGTCGATTCTGGAGCCCAGATATTCAAAATGTGTGACCTGATCTATTTCCTCACCACCCACTGTAAATTTATGCTGACATTGTATGTACATAGAGATGATAATTAATTCACGGAAATGACAGAAAACTAAACAAAAACTGATAGTAAGGGAACAGAAGAAATTTATACAGAGAAAAAAAATATATAAGTATGGTCCAGACACTAAGATGAAACAAAAAATACTAACAAAATCTACGGTACACCAAGAGAACCCTATATCAGGGACAACGGAAAATACACATCAGAACAATTAACACATCATAGAAGTAGAGATCACATAAAAAAAGTCAGTTTTGGATCTACATGGATTGGCAGCCATTTTGGGTGGAACTGAAAAGAATGGGAATGTATAAAGTAAAGTAAAGTAACCCATAGCATTACTGCCGTAGGGGTGTGAGGTGTTAGTGATCTCACATTTCAAAGGCTCAGTTATATGAGGGCGGTAGCCATCTCCTCTCCCTCGCCGCTTTTACCTCCCGGACTGAACCGGTACCCATTTAAGGCTGGGTCGACCAGGGAGCCATTGCGGTCTGAAAAATACATTACCGCCTCAACTGGGGAATGAACCCAGGACCGCTCAGATGTAAAGCCAGCACGCTAACCACTGCGCTATGCGGCTCCACAGAATGTATGCAAAGTGGGAAAAGTTAAGGAAAAAGCCAGATAAGTCAATAGTGGCCAAACAAGAAATGACCAGATTTTGATAAGCGTACATAAAACACATAGAGATGAACACAGGGTGAAGAAAGTCAAATGGAGAGACAGAGGAAAGGTTAGAGGAGATAGAGTCTATCTAAGCCAGTGGTTCCCAAACTGTGTGTAGCTGAACCCTGGGATGCCGTAGCGTGTTTACAGGGGTGTTGTGAAACGTTCCAATATTTTCATGAATTGCACACTGCAACTGTTAAGTAGGCTTATTTTCTGACTTGGGGTGGCGCGGTAAAATTCTGGTACATTAAGGGTGTCGTGGACCAAACAAATTTGGGAACCACTGGTCTAATCAAAGGTGTAGAAAATGTTGATGCAGTGCGACTAAAGGCAGAAGATCTATTCTCTAGCTCAAATTGATGTCTATCATCTGTGGAGCAAGAGATGATGCCCTAACTCTAACGTCGGCCTTCACTTTGTGCCTAGGACCAATGAAATAGTTAGTGACCAGGGAACCAGAATTCTTGGAGATCTCATTAAGATGTTGCTAGAAGCGCGAATGGAGTTCCAAACCGATCTCACAGACATATATCATGTCTCACCAGTGGCAAATGATGGAACACATTAAATTACAGGGATGAATCCCTCTTTAATGTCAAGAAACAATGGAGCCAGCTTTACAAGGAGAACAATGGCCAGAAAGTATACCAATTCTAACACCGCAACAATTTATTTTTTAATTGCAAACCCACCCACAAATATATGAGAAGTTAATCTGAACAGGTGACTAGCCGATGGTGGGAGATCTCATGTACATGATATCTCCAAGTAGAGGGGTTGAGGAGATGTGTGTGTACATTTGTTATAAGTGTATAAAAAGTGTTAACATGCTGCTTCCAAGTGAAATGTTTATAACAGCTATATCAACATAGGGTTAGATAATGGCCATCACAAGTGGAGATGGTGACAGCATCAGATACAGACATGGGTGCTGTGACATGAGCTTAAATAGGTTTAAGTGAGGAAGATTTGTACTGTTGCCTACTTCACATTCTCATCCTGAGCTATCTTGGTCCTGTGGCAAGACACAGTAAAGGTAGCACAGGGTGCAGATTTCTCTCAGGGCTTACTTCTGAAGCTTTTCCATGAACAGGTAACCCACAAGGCAGCAGGTGCGATAAATGTTGCTATCATAAAATTTGTTTGGTGTTCTGGTGATTGGTGGGTGTATTTAGCTTTCTCTTTTATTTCCTAGGAGTGTTTTATTTAGATAAGCATGTATATGTGTCATCTTTCTTGTCATATTTTCTTTAAAGGACTGTTTTGTATAGCTGCTTATGTGACTGTTGATATTTCTCTTGTTGATTATTTACCCTTTCTTTCCTTGTTAATTCCTTATTTTAGTTGTTTTAGAATAACAATATTAAAGTTGTGACAAGTACAATTTAACACAGAATAAAGACAAAGCCCATGCCTTCTGCAACACAATCAAGATGATAAACATGCAATGATGTAACCAAAAGTACTGGATATGTTGTTGAAAATGAGAAGACAAACTACAACAACAATCCACAGATACAAAATTTGGGATTGCCAACTTGGCATATTTAAAGTCAAATTCCATAAATTTTGCCCTTTTTAATTGTTCATAAAATTTGTTTGGCTTTCAGATGATTTGTTGGCAGTGTTCGGCATTCTCTTTGAGTTTCTTGAATAGCATTTGTTTTTAAAACTTGTATAGAGTCACATGTGTGATTCCTGTCCTCCTGTATGGTTCAGATACTAGGACATATCAAGACTCGATGCCAGCGACTCATCCTCTGTATCCGGTGGTTTCATCTTGTTCACAATGTTGAGATCTCTGCAATGATGAGTCTTCCTTTTATTTTGGACACTCTGGTCCGCCGCCACCTGTCTGTGGTTCGACTAGACCAGGAAGTTCCGTCTCACCAGATCATGCTTAAATCAATTACGTGTAACAATGGTCTCCCCGGCCGGCTGGAGACATGAAAGAGGTTGGCCCTGTTCTACATGGCTCCGGCAGATATAGCATTCTCTCCTTCAGACCAACACTACGGACTGTAGATGCTTAGGCAAACATTAATATTATAAAGTTTAATCTGACAACCATGACATGCTGTGTTAGTAACAGCCAACACATACCTGACATAACTGTCCTGAAGCCAGTCCCATTGAAGAACACAGACTGTATGTTGCCTTGCTGTATATCGCTGAAAAATATTCTTTGTGTTACATAGTCAAAAGTCAGGCCAATCACATTTCTCATGTGGTCCTCACTCTGGATGGGATGATTTGGGGCATTCTGGTTAGTTGTATTGTCCAGTGGTAGACTCTTCAAGGCAATCACCTCAGAGTACAGCAAGAAGGCATCATATGCTGAGAAAGATACATTGTAAATCTTAGTGCAGGATACTGCAACACACAACCATTTATGGGCAGGTTACAGTCCGCCATCCTAATCTTCTTGTCACTATCTTAAACACATATGCTCTTATTTGAAATTCTTACATGAACAAACTGCTTTATTGAGAGAAGGGTGGTCAAATTTTTTGGACTGTAGCCTTCTGGTCAAAGGGACACATGTTCGAAACCACAATAGGTTATGTATTTAAGTCCTTGGTAAGCAATAATTTGATTTTGGGAAGAGGACACTAACGTGTGGATAGGCAAAACATATTGATCAGACTATGTTTGTCAGGGTCAGGTAAAACATACTGATCAGACTTTGTTAGTCAGGGTCAGGTGAAACATACTAATCTTAGTATGTTAGGGTCAACTGGAACATACTGATCAGACTATGTTAGCCAGGGTCATGTGAAACATACTGATCAGACTGTGTTAGCCAGGGTAATGTGAAACATACTAATCTGGCTATGTTAGGGTCAACTGGAACATACTGATCAGACTATGTTAGTCAGGGTCATGTGAAACATACTGATCAGACTATGTTAGCCAAGGTAATGTGAAACATACTAATCAGACTATGTTTGTCTGGGTCAGGTGAATCATACAGATAAAGACACCTTATTTCCAAGCAGTTCTCCCTGGAAGTTGGCCGTTTCATGGCAGTCTGGCGAATGGGGTGGGCATCGGTACTGTGAGGCCTTGCATTACACTACAGCAAGGAAGACTCCAGATTACATGCTCAAGTATGCCTCAGGATGTGAGGAGAGCTACTGTAAATCTTCACCGAATAAGGTGGTCAAGAGCATCTAACTCCAGCCCAGTACCTAATTAAAGTACTCCTTCGACGTTCGTCCTGAAAAGGACGTTTACAGCGAGGCTGCGATATCTGTGCCTTTTGGCCAGACATATCTGATTTTTTTCTAAGTACTGGGTTTACCTTCCCACCGTGATTTATATCCCTTGACCAGACTATACTAGTGCAGTCTGTTTCCAGGGCCGCAATTTGTAAGCGAATAGAGTCTTGGTCTATGGTTTACTGACCCTAATGCAAGCAGTCAGCTATGAGTATCTGGCTGCTGTCAGCTCATGCACTGCTACATCTTGGCCCCTGGCTCAAGTACAAGTGAGATTAGAAGCTACATAATACTTTTATTTGGGGGTTGGGAGGTTCTTGAGGGTGTTCAAAATAAAGATGAGGCTGCCTGAACACTGCAGAAACAAGTGGCATTTATTTCTGAGGTCTATAAATCCTCTCGGGGGGGGTAAAATTTTTTTTTAAATTTGCGTTCGCCTTATTTCTCTAATCTGCAAGGCGGAGTGCGTTGCACTGTAGTTTTTATTTTGCGCCTGTCGGCCCAGTGCATCTGACTTCATCATGCATTTTATGCAAGGGCCTGCTTCCTCCTGCATTTTCTAAGGGTTTGCTTCCCTGGGGTAACGGCCGGTGCTGTGATGGGGATCGAACCCAGCACCTTCTGGTTGTGAGCTGTGTCACTTAACCACTAGCCCATGCCGCCCCCTGACCTCAAAATAGAGAACAATTACAGTAAAATTATTTGTACACAAAAATTGAAATATCGCTCGTAACTGTTAATGCATACATTTTGGGGGGGGGGGGGGGGGGGGGGGGGGGGGGGGGACCCAGCGCAACTTTTTCATATCGTTTAAAAATCAAGTTTCTGAAGTATTGTAATTAATCATCAACGAAAACCTTTTCCGCTCCCTGTGGAGTATAGGTCTTCAACAAATACATATTAAGTCATCAAATGTTAATCTGTGCATATCTGTCAGTTTTTTGTGTGCTTAAAGCTTCTACAAGATGGCGTAGCAAGTCCCATGCCCATTTCTCCTTAGTCAACTTGTATGTCATGCCTGTCAGGTTACAGTATTAATATTCTGATATCTTTTTGGGCTCAGATGACATCATGTACTGTAGCATTTTGTTTTACCTTCACTAAATTTTTCTCTGTTCATTGTTTCCTAAGGGAAATTACATTATATTGTGTGCCTTATGACCCAGTGAATCCAACTTCAGCACATATTTTTTAATGGGTTCACTTTCCATAAGGACATTTCCTTGTTGAATTTGAACATACGGCTGCTTTGGTTGTGAGTTAAGTCCCTAACCACTACACAACCACCCCTTGAGGTTCCAAGCCCCCATGAACAACCCTCTTTAGTCTCTGCTTCTGACATGTATGGTAGGGTGCAGTGGCCCTATTCTTTCCTCCCAATACCACACACACACAAAAACGCACCTGTATATCTGACAGCTTATTCTTACCTTGACAAGTCTTGCCATCAGCTGCTAGTCTGCCATGAGAACAGGCACAAGTCACGTTGCTGTCACCTCGGTACAGACAGAGTTCCTGGCAGCCTCCATTGTTGGACTTGCAAGGGTTGGAGCCTGAAGAAGGCAAACAAACCATCATCATTGACTTCATTATTTGAGTATTTATTGACTCATTTCATCTTTATGTCTTAATGAGGATTAGATGCCAAATTCAGATGTATTAGCACGATAGGGCATGTTAAGTACACATACCATTATATGTGCAGAACAGCTGAGATGGGCCGGTCATTTGGTACACAAGTTGGATCAAGATCTACGAAAAAAAGTTGCTCTATGGTGAACTGAAAAATGGTAAGAGAGCAATCGGTGGTCAGCGGAAAGGGTACAATGACACACTTAAAAGATCACTGATCCAGTGCTGTATTAACCATGATGACTGGGAAAGAATCGTCACCAATCGCATAGGCTAACACAGCATGAGGCATCAAGAATATATGAGGCTATACAGAGACGATCGCTTCGCAAGTCAGCTGACATCAACCCTGGTTGAAGGTGGTATCCTATTTCCTTGCACTAAGTGCGACAAACAATTTACGGCTCCAATTGGCGTATTCAGCCATCTTTGAACTCATGCGAACATTGAATGTTTACAAAGTGGTCCTCATCGATTAAGATGGACGAACAACAACATGTGTCAACCTCAGGGGCACCAAACCTGTAATACGGGACTTGCAGTGGTAATTAAAATAGTTTTACATGATAAGGTTGCTAGTGTAGATTAATGGTAGTATACCCCCAAGAGGTGATAGTGGGGAAAGTCCCAGTACCAAGACCTCACGCAGCGAAAACTTTATGGTGACCAGCAACATCAAAGGAAGAAAGAAAGCATGCACATTATTGCTGGATATAGTAGAAGTCAAAAATGACAAGTATGGAAGCTGGACACCTCAGGGGTGGCTTATCTTTTCCAGACCTGGTAAGCCACAAGAAGGAAACCATCCACAAACTTACTGCTAATAACAAAATGAGTCTGTTATGCAGATGAAAGAAGACATGAGAAAGACCATCCTAAGAGTTGACAGATGGACTGAAAAATAAAATTACAACTTTTGACTATCTGGCATTAGGTACAAGTTATCTGCCTGAGTGAATACCAGGATTACAAGTAATAATAATAGCTGTCCATCGTTGTCGATGAGGACCGCTGACATCATCCTTGTCACAGATTTACCTGTTGGGTGTGGGTGCGCATGTGGCTGAACAGGCCAATGCGAGCACGAAAACATCTGCTACATATCGGGCACACGAGGTTTGTAGAAGGGGATGGTGTTCCCGCTGCTCGGGATTTCCACATCTCGCGTCTGATCTGGGCTTTCACAACACGGTCGTCTTCACCGGCAGCTACACCTGATTTGACTGCGCTTCTCCAGTCAGATCTGTTTTGTGCAAGACATTCCCAGGTGTCGATGTTTATCTGGCAACTTTTTAGTGAGTCCTTCAGACCGTCTTTAAAACGTTTCTTTGGGCGCCCTCTCTCGCGCCATCCCTCTCTCAGCTCGCCGTAGAGAAGCTTCTTTGGGAGCCGCTCGTCTGACATACGGACGAGGTGTCCGGCCCATCCTAGTCGTGCTTTTTCTAGCAGTGCATGGATGCTGGGCATGTTAGCCCTTGAGAGAACTTCGATGTCAGTGACACGATCTTGCCATCGGATGTGGAATATTCGCCTCAGGCAACCTGTGTAACTAGCACCATAAACAACATTCTTTAGTGAACTTTTGCAACATGTTTAGAAGGTCACAGTGGTGCTATACTATCCATCCGGGGTATTAATCAGGTACACCATGTCTGTTCTATCTGAGTCCTCCTGCAAGGAACGATTTAATCTTCCTACACAACGGTAGGTCCGGAGTGGTCTTTGTGTAACAAGAATAGCACAACTGCCCTACAGAGAGCACGTCTAAGAGGTGGACTGTATGACATGGCATAACACAGGTCATGGCTAGGTGGTTTGCTAAGAGCAGCATATATGGCGCCTAACAAGCTGCGGGTCTACTTTGCTCTAGTGTTTGAGTCTATTAAGATGGACTTTCACATTAGTTAACCACTCTCCACAGCATTTGTCCTAATGCAACAAAAGTAATTAGCTGCTCGAACCTAGCCTGCTAAACAGGAAATCCTCCTTCTGGATACATCCAGCTCATGCCAGAGCTGGGACCTGCACAGGGGCATCTGCCCGTGTAGAAGTACAAGTCGATTAAGACTAAAACTAAGACATGAAGGTGATTCAACATCTTCAACCCCACATGCCACATGAACCAATAATGTCAAGTGTGCAGGTCATTCATGACAAAAACCAACATCTGTATTGTGAAAGTCACGAACAACTGATGTCCCATTGGATTTTGTTGTGTTGTTCAAACTAAGAACGCTGCTTTAGACAGAACCATCGGACATTGACTGCAGGCATGCAATAGGATATTGCTTTTCACAGATAATTTTTAGTTAGAACTCAAAACATATAACAATGAGAATCGAAGACATAGTGATCAAAATTACAGCAGTCATTGACTTATAGCTGACTGCTAGTATTAGGGTCAGCAAACCAGAATTGTCCAAGACCCTATTTGGCCTTCAGTGGCGATCCTAGAAACAGGCTGCATCCATGCTGCCTGGCTGGGAGGACAGACATTGAAGTAGGAAGGCAAATCTTATCTAACAAATGTGCTATGTCTGGTCAAAAGGCACAGATGTCGCAGCCTCGCTGTAAACTACAACACAATATAACAAAATGTCCTTTTGATGTTGTGTGGCAAAGTAAAAAAAAGGAAAAAAAGTGGAAATTTTAAGCATCAGCTCTTGATGGAATTCCCAACTATCATTACCCAGTTCTATTTCCACACACATCACACATATATCTCTTTAACTGCATCCTCAACACACATTATCAAAAACTCTTCCTCACTCAAATCCCCTCAGGCGGGTGATCTGGACATACCTCGTTCACAATGTGCCCTGCTTACAACATACGTTCAGATTATCTATTAATACAAAACTCACACACCTATTTGAGCGATCCTGTTCTATCACTAACATTCCTAAAACAGTCTATCAATCACTCCTCTATCTAAGTCGGTGAGTTAAACATACTATCTAAATTCAGTCTCTCTCTCTCTCGCTCTCATCTCCTGTCCATCCAGCCTGCCGAGCTAAACTTTGACTCTGTGTTATATACACTAAAGCAGTATCAAAGCTGACCAATGTATCTCAGGGGGATGGCTATATTCAGTCTTATTGGAACGAAATACTTTGCACACCTGTCACTCATCTATAGCAGCAAGCTCCGCTTGTCAATACATCTGTCACTCATTCTCCCACTACCTAAATCGGAATGCCAGTGGTCATGCTGCTACCTGTCCACATTCTTTGCCTCAACTCTGTTTTTCTTTGTTGAGACGGTGAGTGACCTTGACATGCATTCAGGTAGCTTTAAGCTTTAACATGTTCAGGTACCTTTGTTATCAGCAACCACATCACCCCTGTCCTAAACTCTCTTGCTCCGACGGGAACTGTTACAATGTTGTTGACCTCCATATCAATTTATTGAAGCCCAAGCTCATTCAAAAATATATTTCTTGTTATACATATGTATAATTTATACGTTTGTGTGATGTGTGTGGAAATAGAACTGGGTAATGATAGTTGGGAATTCCATCAAGAGCTAATGCTTAAAATTTCCACTTTAGTTAATATTTATATTAACATATATATCATATAAGAATAATTTAGTTAAGAATATATGTATTGTATTGTGTTTGTAATTTCACTACTCATTTTTCTGGTATGAGTATTATATAATAAATATGCCATCTGCTGTGTGATATATTATTTGCAGTGTGTGGTCATGATTGATGTGGATGAGTGTGATAATGTTCTAAGTTAGAATAACCCTTGGGCAACTGTGGGGTCTGCTACAACATCAATGGAAGAGAGCAGGCATAGGGTCGCTGTGGTCGAGAGATAAAGTATTCGCCTCTCAAAGCGATGAACGGAAACGGTGAGTGATTTAATCCAATCGGAAACAGTGAGTGATTTGATCCCATAAGTGATCCCTGGTCTCAAAGGAAGTGGGACCAGAGTGCTTGCATTCTGAGTTACCTCCAGTCATCTTAACTTATGTCTTGCCACTGGTTTGGGGGGCTGTGTGGCAAAGTGGTCAAGCCGTTTGCCTCGTGTTCAGACGACCGGGGTTCGAATTCGAGCTGCGACGGTCGGTTCATGATGGCAATTTTGAAAGACATCCCTGGGTTCATTGCTGGAGCTACGGAGTTCGTGCTTTGTGCGATCGGCAGGCAGAATACTGTTCTGCGGAAAGAGACGAAGCCATATGGGGAAACCCGCGGCGATGAAGTCGAACCCTCCCCTTTAACCTTTGCCACTAGTCCAACATAGCTTGGGACAACAGATTGAGGTTGATGACCAATGCAGTTTCTTCTTCACTATAATCCAAATACTGCGCAAATTACATCATCAAGACAAAACCATTTGATGATGTCGCCATCCAATCAAACACTCCCCCAACCAGCCAACCAAGCCATCAACTAGCCAAACAACCTAAAAACCGAATCATCAACCAGTCAAACAACCCACAAAATCAAATAAACAACCCACCAAACAACCCACCAATCAACCAAACCAACCATCACAACTTGTATTCCCATTTCTGGAGTCCACCAGGGGATTTAGTGAGCTGAGGAACAAAAGCTGCTTGTCCCTACAACTGGAACATAGTGTGTAGGCTAGGTATTTATTTCCCATCCCCAATAGAACATAAATCATGCTTTATCAGGGTTTTGAACCTGTTCCCCTCTTGGTCACGAGAAGAGAACTCACCTGTTTGGACCCCAGCATCAAACACCTTGATGTCCTTGAGTCCAGTGACACCCTTCAGCATCACACTGATGCCCTTCCCTGTCATCTTGTCTGCATACTTAATGGAGCCTTGCAGATCAGTGCTGTTAGTTTGAGAAGAATATGTTCAAGTCAAGCTATGCTTACTAATAATAATAATAATAATCTAATAGTCTACTGTACGACAATGAAAATTAACTGTAGAATCACATGAGCCGGCTTGTGACTGTGTAAATGTAGTATACGAATTAAAGTGAAGAAAACAGTAACTATGAGGATCAGTAGAACACCTCAGGTCAGGTCATCCCGTAAACGTTGAGGTCGTTGGGGCACACATGAAGACATCCTCACAACACCACGTCATCCTTTTCTGTCAGCGTCCGCTGCCTGTGCCTCTTCTGGTCGGAGATTGATCCATTCTTTTATGTTGTCCTCCCACCTCTTTTTGGGACGGTCTCTTCGTCGTCTGCCTTGCATCTTTTCGTGGAGGATCGTATTTGCAAGACCATTTGATTTCGATATGTGACCGTACCAAGCGAGTTTCATTCTTTTGACAGTTGCCAAGAGGTCTTCAAAAGGCCCTACAGCTGTTGTAATTCTATCTCGTATTTCCTCATTTGTAACTCGATCTTTGTTTGTGACATTTAAAAGTCTTCATCTAATCTCCAAGGCCTGTATCCTTCGCTGGACACCGCAACATAAGTGTAAATGATATTGCTCTTCAACAGGCCCATGAGTTCTAGTATTTTGGCAGTATTTTTCCGGCAGACGGAAGGATCTACAACGAAATCGAGACTAGGTGTCAGAAAGCATCTGCGGTAACTTATCAGCTGTCATCACTGCTTAGACACCCGAGCATTAGTTTGGCAACAAAGCAACAGTTGATAAACAGTATATCTATGCTAACTTTGTGCTACCAGTGCCAAACATGGCCTCTGTCTAAGACAGAATTTCGACGTGTGAAATGAAGTGTTTGAGGAAGGTCATCTGTGTTACCAGGAGAGACAGAATGCGGAACGACGAAGTATGGTCAGCATTACGTCTTGTACAGAGTACATTTCCAGTCACAAAATAAGTTGGTTTGGTCATCTCATGAGAATGCACCCTCATCAACTTCCACTAATGGCTACAGCGCTGGTTGATCTGGCTACAGGACAAGAGGGCGGCCGTAAGGTAGGTGGATAGATGACATTAGAGTGACTGTGCAGCGACATGGGCTTACATTGACTGACTCAACGCACTTGGCGCAGGACAGATGACTTAAGCTTCTCAAGACGCTTAACGGCACAGGTGGAAAGAATAACTAACTAATAACAATAATAGCTGCTGTCAGCAAGCGAAGATGGCGACAGTGTCAGACATGTGTGCTTAGATGTGACTGCATATGACTGTACAGTCTGATCTGAGCGTGACAAACTCTACCAGGTATGGACAGCATCAGTAATTGAGCTGTTTTGCATTCTGTCCATTCATGCAGGTCGCTTTTTCTGAGCCGCAGCGATGACTCTCAGCACATCTGATGCAAGCACTGTGTGTGATAGCAGAGCACCAGGCTGAACGGTTCGGTGCAAGCAGCACCCAGGAGGTGACATCAGTGAGGAAACTGTTCAGAGGTACCATCAAGGCGTCTTCGCATCGTTTCTTCTCCCGCTGTGATGAGCTGTAGCAGTCAGTGACCCAAAGCTGAGTGCTAGCGTCAGGGCCAACAACTCAAAGTAGCCAAGACCTTTCTCCATCTCCACATGGTGATCCTGGATAACAGGCTGCAACAGAGCGGACTGCTAAGGAGAAGGGATCGAAGAGGAAAGGCTAACCCAGTATTAAAACATTTCACGCTGGTCGGATGTGTTGGACCAAAAGGTGCAAATATCGCAGTCAAGCTGTATACTACAACACAATACATTCTTTTCTCAGGACTAAATCCTGCAGGTGAGAGTGGACAGGTGAGAGTGGGTGATTGTATAAGTAGTGCTAGGTAGACATTCAAGATTTTATGATTCAGAAGATAAATCTATTTTTTTTGTCTTCTTCTATTTTGTACTCAGTCGAGTATTAACTATTTTGTGAGATAAGATATTAGAAGAGGTAATGAGAAATGGGTTGAATCTGTTTACAGCTATAAAGATTCTACACATTTTAGCCCTGAAGTGTGTTATTTGTTCTGGTGTGTGTTTCTTATCCGAGTATATGTTGGACTTACGCATCTGCCCAGTAGATTCTTCCCCCAAACACAACTAAGCTCATGCAATCGGTGAGATTTGTGGACAGAACTGTGAACCTCTCCCCATTGGGCGTCACTCGCTCGATGGTGTTGTTGTCCTTGTCGCACCAGTACAGGTCGTCCGTCTTGTAGTCAATAGCCATGCCATAGGGAGCCTTGATTGGTCTGTCTTTGGTGCTCACAACAAAGTCGGTTCTCTCTGATCCATCCAAGCGTGCTCGTATGATTCGAGGCTTGGCTCCTCCATTAGCAAAATACAAGTACCTATGACCAAAAGAAAATATATCAATATGTTTCCACACAATTTCCAGCAGTGTGTATGTATGTATGTATGTATGTATGTAAGTAAGTAGCTATAGCTGAGAAACACAAAAGAAAAATGAACAATGAGCAGACTAACAAAAAGGGTCTGGGAGAACAAGAAGCTCACTGTTGAAACAAAAATATTTGTTTACCAGGCCTGTGTCCTCAGCACTCTTCTTTATGGCAGTGAGACATGGCCTACCTACACGTACCAGGAGAGAAGGCTAAACAGTTATCACATGGGGTGCCTGCGCAGAATCATGGAGGTTGGGTGGAAAGACAAGATCACCAACGCAGAGGTATTGGAGAGAGCAGGCACTGTCACAATCTTTTCCATGCTTAGTTTTCAAAGGCTCAGATGGCTGGGACACACTTGAAGGATGCATGATTGCAGAATACCAAAAGATCTTCTCTATGGGGAATTAGAGTTGGGAGAAAGGTCTTGGCGCCGGCCACTACTTCGTTACAAGGATGTATGCAAGCAGGATATGAATGATGCAGGCATTAATTTGAAATCATGGGAACAGAACGCAATGGATCGTGTTACATGGAGGGGCCGGATTAAGCATGGAATACAGACAAAGGAGATACTGATTGATGATAGGCTAGAGACTCAAAGTTCAAGAAGACGCGCCACACAATGCAATACCACAAACAGTTTTGATTTTCCTTGCCCACACTGTGGAAGACGTTTCTGTGCTCGGATTTGTCTTATGAGTCACATTCGTTATTGTCATAGACTGTAGCAACATCATTGGAAAGAGCCAATGACTGCTACATCTGAGAAGTATGGTGCAACTAGCCTCTCAAGAATTAAATGAAAGAAAGCGAGAAATGGTAGGTGTTCGAACCCCGTAAGTTTCAAATGTTCCCTAGTCTTAAGGGACGCAAGATCAGTACCTAGTCCTTTCAGAGACAGACAATAAACTTTCTGTGTATGTAAACAAAATCCTTGGCAGAAAAAATGAAAAAAAATTCAGCTGTTGTTGTTTGGGAATGCCCACAATGATAAGGTTACTCTTTTGTGCGACCTGAAAAGGATGTTAAGTGGCAGGTGGCAGTAGCTTTCCTTATATCCCGCGCATGCTGATGAAGGTGGACAGTGGTCCTCCAGGTGGTTGTGCTATGCTTGGCTTCATCTGTGTGTCACTCACTACTATGGGGATCATGTCAATATCTGATTTCGCTAGCCAAACTGCAATGAAAACAGCCAGTTTTACAGGGAGGGCTACTAGGAACCTAGGAGGTGAGGGTCTTGGCCAGTATATTTTGCCTGACAATGACTAACATGTCTGATCAGTATATTTTGCCTGACAATGACTAACATGTCTGATCAGTATATTTTGCCTGAAAATGACTAACATGTCTGATCAGTATATTTTGCCTGACAATGACTAACATGTCTGATCAGTATATTTTGCCTGACAATGACTAACATGTCTGATCAGTATATTTTGCCTGAAAATGACTAACATGTCTGATCAGTATATTTTGCCTGACAATGACTAACATGTCTGATCAGTATATTTTGCCTGACCAGACGTTAGGCTTCCTCCTCAAAGAGCAGGCTATTAGATGCTTCTGGGCAAAAATGCTGAAGGTAACAAATTCCTACCCAATGGTGGCATCATGTAGGTCAAAAGGGACAGCCCCTTCATCAGACAAAGACACGATCAGCCAATCACCTGCTTGTCAATTGCAAATACATTTAAACAAAAATGACCTCCATACCCCATGGGGTAGAAGAGGAGCGACTACGAGAATATAATACAGGAAGAAATGCGAGAATGGTGAGAAGGAGAAAGGCAATAAACAACAAGAAGAAATGTATAGGCCTGATCTTCTTCTTGTTTTTGAATGCCCACTATGATCACTCTTGTGTGTCCCCTCAAAAAGGCATTAGGTGGTAGGTTGCAGTAGCTTTTCTCACATCCTGAGTGTGCTGATGAAGGTGGATCGGGGTCCTCCAGGCAGTTGTGCTATGCTTGACTTAATCTTCGTGTCGCTCAATACTACGGGGATCACGTCGATCCCTCACCTCATTAGTCAGACTGCCATGAAACTGTTTCCAGGGAGAATTGCATGAAAGTGATGTGGCGGTGCTGGTCAGTATATTTTGCCTGACCCTAACATTGTCCGATCAGCAAGTTAGTCTAATCTCACCGTGTCTGATCTTAATTTCAACTATGAAACATACAAAATATTTGCATACATCAGTAATTAATAATCTGTTTCTTGAAATGTATTCAAGTGCAAGCTACTAAACTGTTGGCTAACTATGTTTGATATTCAAACACTGATAACATAGTATGAATATAGGCATGTCCTATACATAGACAGGTTAGGTCATAAGTCAGAATTTCATAAGGGCTGTCATAAGTCAGACTTTCATAAGGCTGTCATAAGTCAGTGTCACAAGGATGTCATTAGTCGAAGCGTTACAAGGCTGTCATTGTTCAGAGTGTCACAATGCTGTTATAAGTTAAAGTGTTATAAGGCTGTCATAAGTTGAAGTGTTATAAGGCTGTCATAAGTTGAAGTGTTATAAGGCTGTCATAAGTTGAAGTGTTATAAGGCTGTCATAAGTTGAAGTGTTATAAGGCTGTCATAAGTTAAAGTGTTATAAGGCTGTCATAAGTTGAAGTGTTATATGGCTATCATAAGTCAGAGTGTTATAAGGCTATCATAACTTTACAACGTCTTTATACTGGTTTAGAAGACTGCAGAATCTGTATACAACCAGTTTCATTTACATCACTTTGCTCTAAAAGCTATGCACATCAAATTTATTCTTAAATGCATTAACTGTCCCTGCCTCCACTACCTCCCGTGGGAATGCATTCCAAGCATTCACCACTCTCTGACTAAAAAAAAAAGTATCAGCAGACTTCTGGAAGACTTAAGTTGAAGTGTTATAAGGCTATAATAAGTCAAGAGTGTTATAAGGCTGTCATAAGTCAGAGTGTCATAAGGCTGTCATAAGTCAAGCGTGTCATAAGGCTGTCATAAGTCAGAGTTTCATAAGGCTATAAGTCAAGCGTGTTATAAAGTTGTCATAAGTCAAGCGTGTCATAAGGCTATCATAAGTTGAAGTGTCATAATATCTTTTATCCAATGGCATTGAGAAAGAAAAAGAGATCAAATTCTGGTCGACTCACCCTTTAGCTGGATTCACCACAATAGATCTTGGCTTCTCGATATCCTCGTGAAAGATGACATATCTGTTTGTTCCATTGAGAGTGGACATTTCTATAGTACTGTGACCTTGATCAGTCCAGTAGATGTTGCCTGCAGTCAAACACTCGCATCTTTAATTTGGTTCACATATTGTTTGACAGAGATGAGAATAGGCTCACTGCCACACTAAGAACATGTTGTTAGAGGCGAGTAACTGTGTAAAGCAGCACATCAAAGGTACAAAACTCTTAAACTCTTGGTATTGCATGAGGTGAAGGTTGGTTCCATAGTAACAATTGTCGTAAGGGATGACGACAACTCTTCATAGACTAAGCCGCAATCTATATGAGGTGGGGTGGCCAGTTTCCTTTCTCGCTGTTTATCCCTACCAGACCGCTGTACCCATTTTTCGGTAATTTCCTTAACTGCCGCTAAACCGCTGTACCTAATTTTCGGTACTTTGGATAGTACGTCATAAAATGCGCCAGAATCTAAAAATAACCAACCAATCGTGATCAATCCTCGTGATTAGTCATTGCAAATGGCTGCCCTTCATATTTGAATTGATTTTGTGGGGTTTAACGTGAACAAATTCGGAAAATTGACAATGAAACGAACGGCTGATGAACCAAGCACTTCAACAGGAAAGCAAAGTAAGTCTAGGCTTATGATAGTCAAACAGGTGATCAATAATTTGGTTGATTCAGACTCTGTTCAAGTGAAACAGACAGTGAGAGCTCAAGTGATGAGATGAAGGCTTTTCTTGGACTGAGGATCTATATGGAATACTCATGTATAAAGCTCAGCTATCAGGATTATTGGACAAATGAGGGTTCTTTGTTGTGTTTACTCCCGGATTTCGAAATGTTTTATGACTCGAGACAGATTCTTTGCCTTTTGCTGGGTGGATTGGCACACAAAGGTGGAATATTGACGCTAGATGAAAGGTAAACCTATTTTCTACAATGTCTCCAAGTTACATCTTATTCTAACCACTTGTTTGCATGTAACTAACATTTTTCTATATCATGTTGGTTTTTTCTCTTTAATGCTCTGGAACCCAGGAATGGGGGACAGTTGGGTTCAGGGCCTTAGGTCTGGTAGGGTTATACCTTCTCCTACTCATACGTCAGGTACCTATTTACATCTGGGTTGACTGGAGGAGCAGCAGTACCAGGAACCAACCACGTCCTGATTTTTTCTATCCGTGATCTCGAAGTCTGCACGCCCTACACGCACCGCTAATTATCACATAATTTCCCCCCCCCCCCCCAATAAAAAGCCTGCCGAGTAGGCTTTAGGCTTCTGGGTATGAAAGAAAGCTCTAGAATCAATAGTCCATAAATGGATAAGAAATGTTATTGTCAATAGCTTGTATCACGTGTAGGAAAAAAAAAAAAAACCATAAAATTATATCGCAAAATTTCATGTCAAAATCAAGGAAAATAGAGATTTTTTATGACCGAGGTAGAGGTATGGCCTGAGGGAGACCCTGGGCTCAACATGGCCCACCAAGACAAAAGAGTGAAATCAGTTTACTGAACATTTGGCTACCTGGCATCAGACACACATGCCTGATTGAATACCAGAATTTAGAGATTTTGTGAATGACTGTGCCGTAGACAGATGTGTCAGTTCAAAATGCGCAAATATTGCAGTCAAGCTGTAAACTAGCGACACAACACATTCCATTCTCTGGACTACATTCTGCTATTTGCAGGGCTTGGTAGTAGGAGATTGAGAAAGAACGCAGAAGAAGAAGAAGAGAGAGACTATCGCACTGGGGGAGGGAAGACTAACGTCTGGTCAGGCAAAATATACTGGCCAAGACCCGCACCTCGGCTTCCTAGTAGCCCTCCCTGGAAATGGGCTGTTTTCATGGCAGCCTGCCTAATGAGGTGATCCCCGTAGCAGATGAAGCCAAGCTTAGCACAACCACTTGTAGGACCCGGGTCCACCTTCATCAGAACACTTGGGATGTGAGGAAAGCTACTGCAACCCGCCACTTAACGTCCATTTCAGGGCGCACAAAGCGTAACCTACTCATTGCGGGCATTCGAAACAACAACTTTGGACAGGCAGGGACAGATCACCATTCTTCGCTCCAGGACAAGTTATAACAGACATGTATTCTAATTTCGACTGTCTGCTTCCCCACTATGCACATATGAGCCAAATGAACAAACTGCTGAGTATGTGTTACAGGACTGTCTCGCTAGGGCTAGTTAACCTTTTCCGTATGTGAGATTACGACGATTTGGATCTGTTCCCCTGGCATTGCACGCGGCCAACTCTAGGGTCACTACTTTATCATATATAATCTACTGGGTTAATGTTGTAGAAACGGCTGAATATACTGCTCTTTTAATTGTAGAGAGTTTCAACTCCCGTCATGTAGAGTTAGATGAAAACAATGGCGATTTTTAAATATTTTTTAGATTTTGGAAAGCATTTCTTCAGTTTTTTGCTTGGATTTGAAGATTTGCCCTCTATTGAGAATCTATATAGATCTATTTAGTTTGTTTATGTACGAGGCGTGTTCAAATGAAACAGGACCTATTTGCACCAAGTTAACATACGTACAATGCGCATTACGTCAATTCTGGTGTAAGCAGCACATACCAACTGTCAAGTTTTCAAAATTTTATTATCCTCCGACTCATAGTTTCCTCAGCAGATTGGTGAAAACATGGTGGGTGTGATACGGAATCCGTTTAGAGTTGATCAGCGAGCGGTGATTCGGTTTCTAACAGCTGAAGTATGTGAACCAGTTGACAGTCATCACAGAATGCAGGCAGTGTATGGTGACAACAATGTGTAGAAAACAACAGTGAAGAACTGGACAACGATGTTTAAAGAAGGACATGAGTTCATGAAAAAGATCTTCCGACACAAGGTCAGGCGCATATTGTTGCATCAGAAAATGCTATCAGAAGGTTGATATCAATTTCGGGTCACCATACACTGCCTGCCTATCAGCCCAGTGCATCTAACTTCGGCATGCATTTTATGTAAGGGTCTGTTTTCTCCTGCATTTTCTCCTGCTTCCCCGGGGTAACGCCCAGTGCTGTGATGATGAGCAAACCCAGTGCCATTGGATTGTGAGCCATGTCACTTAACCACTAGCCAGCCGTCCCCTTCTTCTGTATATAAGTGCCTACACTTTTGTCTGTATGTATGTCTACACTTTTGCATGTATGTGCCTACACTTCTGTACATATATGACTTCACTTCTGCATACATGTGCTTACACTTCTGTATGTATTTGTCTACACTTCTACTATAATGTATCTAGTCAAAACTGTTATAAGAACCACAAACCGGCTATCCAGTCCACAGCCAAAGACTCTGCCCCAGAAATGCCATCCGACACAATGGTCTCCCGTTCACTGAGGTCTCTCTTGATCCGTGAGATGGTCCGGCGGTCGCTGTCCACCCAGTAGATGTGGTGATTCGCTTGACAAGGACAGAATGAAAATATTTAACATGTGATTTTCATGTGCAATTGAGTATTTCTGTGCAGTGTCATAATCTATGAACAAAGAAGAGAAAGAGAGTGAGAGGAGGGAGGGAGAGATTAAGTGTGTGTGTTTTTTTTGGTTTTTTTAAACAATCTGTGAAAAAAGTTTAGATGTTCAAGCTGGCTTGAGGGGCCAAAGGAAGATGCAGCAGTGAATAAGCTGACAGCAGCTCTTGGCAGATCAGATGGCTACTTGCATCAGGCTCAACAAATCCCGACTGACGAAGACCCTATTCTGCCTCCAAGCGATGGCCCTGAAAACAGGCTGCACTTACATCGCCTGGATAAGAGGGAATCTATAAATTAGGGATATGTGGGTCACCAGTTGGGTAGTCCTGGAATAAATTAGGGATATGTGGGTCACCAGTTGGGTAGTCCTGGAATAAATTAGGGAT
>JAVGWX010000012.1:41960955-42053529 GCA_036924085.1 Ariolimax columbianus | reverse complement strand
GAGTATCACATTTTAAAACAAAATTGAGTAAATATTTGCATTTTCATAAAAATACAATCGTAAAAGATGTAGCGTTGGCTGTAGTCTATCAATAATGAAGGGATAATCATGAACATCATTATAAGAAAAAGTTAAGTGTGTATAATCAAAGACACACGAAAAATTACGTGCAGTTTTGCCATTTTTTCTAATATAACTTTTCATAATTTTTTATTTAATTACTTTTTAAATTAACATTTGGAATGCTACATTACAAGAAATGATATCATGATGTAGGATGATCATCTTTATAGCACCTGCCCAACTTTTATATGGAAATAAGTAAGTAAGTCCCATGTTCTTTTACAGAACGTAACTTCTTACAACCGCCACCTATTTGGCTGTTATAAGTTTCTTGGCAAGTGTGCAGTACGGTAGGTTGCCATTACTTTCCGTACGTGGAGGAGCATTGTCCCGAGAAAAAACCCAGTATCTGCCAAACTGGACACAAGTGGGAATCGAACCCGAAACGTTGGGATTGTGAAAACCGAGCCAGTTTCACCCCTAGGCCACGCAACCTCTTTATATGGATATATTAATTTTTAATAAAGTTACAACAATTATAAAATAACACTCCTCACTAGCTGGTACTTCTTAAAGGACCAGTAGCAGCTGAAAATACAACTTTAAAACTATGCGATATGAAAGAACTAAAATATACTGTCTCCTCAAATATAGACAAATATTATTGGGCTAAGTGTGAGGACCATGTCTCGAAAGAGGAAGAGGGCTATTAAAAAAAAAAGGTTGACTGTCGTTCTTTCTTCTGAGATGTGTTGGAATCATCCGACTATGATTAAGTGGAAAAATTAACCTACATTTTTACTTACCGAGAAATATAAGTTTCCATGACCTTGGCAAAACGGTTTTATTCAGGGCCACCCCAATCAGCTAGACGATGGGTCTCAGAGCTAAATTGTAACTATTTATTGTTTGCTCCAGCATCATCAGGTAGCATTTGTTCTTTTCTCTGTCCAGTGTATTCTGAGGATCTTTCTGTAACATTTTGACTCGAAGGATTCGATTCTTTGTCTAGAAGTTTTGGTAATCGTCCATGCTTCACAACCATATGCTGCCACAGGAAAAACACAGGCTCTCAAGACTTTTACTTTTATCATTTTATTGGTGCCATGCCATAATTTCTTCAGGCTGTTCAGTCTCTGCATTGCCATAGCTAGTCTTCTTCTGATTTCTTTCGAGCAGTCACCATTGTTGTCAATTCTGGAGCCCAGATGTTCAAAATGTGTGACCTGGTCTATTTCCTCACCACCTACTGTAAATTTATGCTGACATTGTGTGTTATCGGTGGTCATTATCTTTGTTTTGTTCATGTTTATGAATAGATTTTGATCTTTACTATGTCCATTAACGGCTGAAAGTAGCTGCTCTAGCCCTTCTGCACTTCTTGATAGTATCGCTGTGTCATCTGCGTATCGTAACTCTGGAATCTCGTATCCCCCAATCGTAAATGGGTCGAAACATTCAATGTTCTCATCTTCTCGAACATTTCTCATTATACATTCCGCATATATGTTGTACAGATAAGGTGAGAGGATACATCCCTGTCGGACTCCCTTTTGTACTGCAAACCAATCTGATGTTTGGCCAGATATTCGGACAGCGGCTGGTTGATCTTGGTATAATGTTTCAATGAGATGGACTACATGCTAAGGAAATCCCATTTCCTTCATGATTCTCCACAGATTTTGATGTTTTACCGTGTCGAAGGCCTTAGTGTAATCAATGAAACATGTGTACAGGTCTACATTAAACTCTCTATTTATAAAACTGAACAATCCATCTGAAGTATGTACTTAATATGTTCTATATATCGTGTGCTTTTGCATTTTCATAGATTATTTTCTACAAAATGCCCAGCTACTTGTTACAGCTCATAAAACACATGAACTACATTACAAAAGGGCATTATGTGGAACCCAATTTAGAAAATATCATTCGAATTGGAGAGACGCATATGCCTAAAGAAAGACATAAACAAATTTACAGAAAATTATTTTCTCAAGAGACAAAATAATTCTTTTGCTAAAAAATATCAAAAGAACTAATCACTTTAAGAAAATGGCACTACATGACTCAATGTAAATTATTAAGTCATTGGGACATTGAAAATATAAGTTGACGTGCAAAAAATCACAATTATCAGTCTAAGGATTATTGATATATTAGGCGGCAATTGACGGCAACCATTGTAAAACGGGCGGCAAACGTTTTCATGACATAAATAGAAGTCTCCTTAGAAAAAGATAAATGTCAGAAAACTAAGATGGCTGTATCATCTATGTGCCAGCTTTGACTTATGCGAGTCATGGACTCGCCAATAGCCAATAGCCAAGAACAGTCAGATGCTGGTTTCAGAAATGAGATATCTAAGGACGGTGGTCCAACAAACAAGAATAGACAATGTCTGCAGACCGATAATACGACAAGATCTCGAAACCCATCCTCAGACAAAAGCAGCCGTCAGGGCAACGTATAGTCATCATCATCATGTAGTATGTCCTTTGTAGAACGTCGCTCCCATCACAGTCTGTCTGAAAGAAACTCGTTCTCTTGCCAAAACTCCAGCCTCCGCTACAGTCATACCCAGGCATTCCTGGATGTCTTGGTGCCATCGTCTTCTTGGTATATCCCTTCCTGTTTTGCCTGGCACCATACCGTCCATCACTATTCTCTTAAGACCGTTGTGTCTCTTGATGTGACCAAAGTATTTAAATTTTCTAGCCAAAATGGAATTGATAAACCCGTTTTCCTCTATGTTCAACTCTTGCCGAATGTCTACATTTTTTTTTCTCTGTTCAACGTATAGAGCCAAATGGAAAACAAACCACCCTGGTCACACAGATAATGATGGCTACCACCAACTGTCCAGGCGAGACCAGGTGATATTCTACGACTACGCACAGCACACAACAGACTGAGATCACTCTGGTCTGGTGAGGAGCTCATCCTGGGGGCAACTCTTCCCGCTCTCTCTCTTCTCACCTCACTCTGTTTCATTTGACTCTGTCCTACAGTCACACCCTTGCACAACTTTCACACGCGCCCTCGTAGTGAGACCCTTCCATTGCACTTTGGTGGGGCTGGCTTCTGAGGGCGCACAAACCTAGCATAGGTACATACAGACGCACACATTCATCCAAGCACTAGTTTATGCGTCCTGATATCGCCCAATGGACTACGGTCTGGGGTGGAAAATGGCGCGCCTCCGCCAGTAGAAACTAGTGAGGCAAACATCTAAGCCAAAAAAAAAAAAAAGACAAACTGAGATGTCATCTGTACAACAAGTTCAATATTGACGCTACGGACCTTTGTCTGCGGCACAGCCCCCACGAAGGCCGAACATATTTTGCAGCCCTGTGCACTGTATACCGACAAAAGAAGTAGCATTCGACAACAGCCAGTGTCCTTCCACGAGAAGCTGTGCGGAAGTGTACAGAGCCTTGAATCGACTGCTGCCTTTGTTAAAGTCCTTGAAGTCGAGGCCTGAAGACGAACGAGGAAGGAGAAGAAACCCAACCCTTGCAGACTCGAGTGGAACAATCTCAGCGTTGGTGGTGTTGGGCAGGTCTGTAAGTCTTGCTTACAATTCCAACATACCAGGTCCAAGTAACGTCGTGTTCATATAGATCAAATCGTAAGTTTTTTCATGGTATGAATGATTTTCCCAGTCGACCCAGCTGTAAATTGGTAGATGACAAAGTTGGGGGAGAATTTCAAAGCCGCCACTGGAGCTACGGAGGTCGTGTTATGTAGTCGGCATTTTGAGAAATGAAACTGGATACACACGTGGGCGGCCTGGTGCAATGTGGGTACATATAGAGGAGGTGGGCGCCCTAGTTCAATGAAGTAGTGTCTAAAAGCTATTCTACACTTCCAATTTGTCCATTCAAATGTTGCTGCTGTATTGTACTGGTGTAGGGAGAGGAAAGGGTGATTCCCCTTAGAATGGATGCCGCTGAAAATGTTGGTTCTTGTGTCTGTTCTCCTTGTGGTGTTTAGTTTAGTATCAGGGGAATCAGTGAAAAGTTTACAGCCCAGAACGAATGCTGTGTTCATTTTTAGGCATTACCGAACAAGAAGGGGCGAGGGACGGAATGTTATAATGACTTCCATAATGGCGCAAGGGCACGATTCCGGAACACTCTTTGGCAGAGAAAAAACAAGGCATTGCCCATTCCTCGTATGCATAAACTTGCACAGCTCATCAGGTGGAAGAAACGGCCCAAGAAGTGTGACCCCAAGGTTTTCGGTACACTAGAGGCGCATCTAGGACAAACTATAGAAGGTAGCTGGTCACTAAAGGCAAAAGCGTATCTAGGACAAACTATAGAAGGCGGCTGGTCACTAATGGCAAAGGCGTATCTAGGACAAACTATAGAAGGTAGCTGGTCACTAAAGGCAAAAGCGTATCTAGGACAAACTATAGAAGGCGGCTGGTCACTAATGGCAAAGGCGTATCTAGGACAAACTATAGAAGGCGGCTGGTCACTAATGGCAAAAGCGTATCTAGGACAAACTATAGAAGGCGGCTGGTCACTAATGGCAAAAGCGTATCTAGGACAAACTATAGAAGGCGGCTCGTCACTAAAGGCAAAAACGTATCTAGGACAAACTATAGAAGGCGGCTGGTCACTAATGGCAAAGGCGCATCTAGGACAAACTATAGAAGGCGGCTGGCCACTAACGGCAAAGGCGCATCTAAAACAAACAACAGAAAGCAGCTGGCCACCAAAGAAGAGATTTAAACGTCTCCACGTATACCCCAACGTTAGCAATGGGTACATAACTCAAGTGACCATCTGGTAAACATGATGCAGACAAGGAAGAGATATCTAGGGATAAGAACTTGGAATGGATGTGCACTATACCGGTACAAAGCGGGGAACCTAGATAATCTTATTTTAGAAGCGAAGACCTGCTGAAAACCTCTACACCTCACGGTAGAAGAGGAGCGACTAAGTAAGTAAGTAAGGCCTGCTGAAAACGGATGTGGTCGGACCGAAATTGGCAAAAAATCGCAGTCGAGATGTAAAATAGCGACACATTGTATTCCGTTCTCCGGCCTCATTCTGCTACTTGCAAAGTCCTGTTCAGGGCTTGGTAGCTGGAAATTGAGAACCGTCGCAGAAAAAGAAAGAAGAAAAGACGAAGACAACGGGTATGGATATATTGTGAGTATCAGAAACGAGATGAAGACGTGCTGGATGTGCCCAAAAGGACGACCACATAATCTTACACTCAGGGGCAGACCAACGCGTAACGGAAGTGACTAAATATGCATGTATGGATACTGGACACACGATGATAGCATGATGCTAATAAAAGACCATATAGTAGAGCCATCCTGGAAACCTAACCATCAAAATCAGGTTACTGTGAGAACGTAGGAGAGAAATGTTCAGAGGCAATTACAAAGCTGCTCAAGACGGTTGCACTGACATAGATTTAAAATAGGTACATGTGACATGGACGCTAAAGTAAGGAAGGAAAAATATAAGAACATTATAGACAAATATAAGGACATTATAGACAAATATAAGGACATTATTGAAAAATATAAGGACATTATGGAAAAATATAAGGACATTATGGAAAAATATAAGAACATTATAGACAAATATAAGGACATTATAGAAACATATAAGGACATTATTGAAAAATATAAGGACATTATGGAAAAATATAAGGATATTAAAGAAAAATATAAGGACATTATAGAAACATAAGGCCATTATAGAAACATATAAAGACATTATAGAAACATAAAATGACTTTATAGAAACAAGGGCATTATAGAAACATATAAGGACATTATAGAACATAACAACATTATATTAGCATAAGGCCATTATTGTAACATATAAGGACATTATAGAAACATATAAGGACATTATAGAAACATATAAGGACATTATAAAAACATATAAGGACATTATAGAAACATATAAGGACATTATTGTAACATATAAGGCCATTATTGTAACATATAAGGACATTATAGAAACATATAAGGACATTATAGAAACATATAAGGACATTATAGAAACATATAAGGACATTATAGAACATAACAACATTATATTAACATAAGGCCATTATTGTAACATATAAGGACATTATAGAAACATATAAGGACATTATAGAAACATATAAGGACATTATAGAACATAGCAACATTATATTAACATAAGGCCATTATTGTAACATATAAGGACATTATAGAAACATATAAGGACATTATAGAAACATATAAGGACATTATTGTAACATATAAGGACATTATAGAAACATATAAGGACATTATAGAACATAACAACATTATATTAACATAAGGCCATTATTGTAACATATAAGGACATTATAGAAACATATAAGGACATTATAGAAACATATAAGGACATTATAGAAACATATAAGGACATTATAGAAACATATAAGGACATTATAGAAACAAATAAGGACATTATAGAAACATATAAGGACATTATAGAAACATTTAAGGACATTATAGAAACATATAAGGACATTATAGAAACATATAAGGACATTATAGAACATAACGACATTAACATAAGGCCATTATTGTAACATATAAGGACATTATAGAAACATATACGGACATTATAGAAACATAAGGCCATTATTGTAACATATAAGGACATTATAGAAAAATAAAAGGACATTATAGAAACATATAAGGACATTATATAAACATATAACAACAACAACAAAAGCGATGGAAAACAAATTAAATATCTTTGACAATGAATGTTTAAGAAAATAATTGAAAATACGCTGGGACCAGTTTATAACTAATGACTCGATAAGAACAGAGACTTAACCAACCATTCGCGTTGACCATCATCTGGAAAAAACGCTGGACATACATCGGACATGTCCTTAGAATGAACAACAACCGTTTTGCATTGCAAGCACTGGAATGGAAAGCAAGGGGCGTTCAGAAAAGAGGGAGACTCAAGGAAACACTCAGAAGAACAATCATCCAAGAGGGCTCAACTCTGGGCCTCAGCACCATACAAGATCTAAAAACAGTTGCGTCACACCGTTCCTGCTGGAGATCATTTGTTTCTGCCGTATGCGCCGTATTTGGCGTGCAAAGAACATAGATAGATCGATAGATAGATATATATATATATATTTAGATAGACAGACAGACAGACAGACAGAAAGATAGATAGATAGATAAATAGATAGGTAGATAGATAGATATACAGACAGACAGACAGATAGATAGATAGATAGATAGATAGATAGATAGATAGATAGATAGATAGATATATAGATAGATAGATAGATAGATAGATAGATAGATAGATCGATAGATAGACAGACAGACAGACAGACAGACAGACAGACAGACAGACAGACAGACAGACAGACAGACAGACAGACAGATAGAAAGATAAATAGATAGATAGATAGATAGACAAATAGATAGATAGATAGATAGATAGGTAGGTAGGTAGATATATAGATATAATTAGATAGATAGATAGACAGACAGGCAGGTAGGCGGGCAGACAAATAAATATAAGAGCATTATAGAAAAATTATATGAACATTATAAAAAAAAACAACATTATAGAAAAATATTAGACTTATAGACAAATAACTGAATTTTAAAGACAAAAATTACATTATTGAAGAATATAACAACATTATAGACATGTAGATTTAGAATATGGAAACAAAAGAAGAGGAAATATTGATTATTCAATTCTGCGAAGAAAACACACTTAGCGTTTGCAACACGTTTTTTAAACAGCAAATTAGGAAGCTATATTCGTGGACATGCCCAGGAGACAGGACAAGAAACCAGATTGATTTTATTATAATGAGAAACAGATTGAGTAATAATGTTAAGAGCGCCAAAACATGCACAGGAGCAGACATTAATTCGGAACACAAACCCATCTGTATAAAATTATAAATAAAACGCAAGATCACAGTTAGCAAAGATAAAAAGATGCTTAATATAGACATATTAGCATCAAAGTAGACATATGTAATGCAACAATATATTGAGGCAGTAAAAACAAATATGAAAAGTATAAAGCAGAAGACAAGCAATACATGTGAGAGAATAAATGTTAAATCAGGTGTACACGAGTCTAATAAATCTACCAAAAGAAGAAATTGAGAAAAGCACGTAAAAAGATGACAAAGAACTTTCCATGCAAAAAAATTTCAAATAGAAACAACAACAATGTTCGCTTAGGCGTCTGGGGCTCGTTGCGTTGGATGAACACCACCATGTCCAGTTGTAACTGTGTGCTGCCAGGCGTCCTCTAAGGCACGCGGAGAAGCCACTACCTGTTGAAGCCACGTGTTTCTGGGACGACCTATCCAGCGCTTCCAGCCAGCAGGGTGAAGGCCGTTTGCACTGTTGACTGTTTTTTGAAGAATCTGGTGAGCTGGGACCTCCCTGTCCAGTCGGACAACATGACCGAACAGGGAAATACGGCGACGTTCCAGAATAACCGAGACAGGTGGGAGATATGTCATACAGAAAGAAGAAGATGCTGAGCAGCGCATGAGCTGCAGTTGTCAGCGACCCATAACTGACTGCCAGCGCCAAGGCCAGCGAACCATAGCTGCCAAGACCCTTCTACACCTCCACGCGGTGATCCTGGATAACAGGCTGCAGCAGGGCAGACTGGCTAAGGAGAAGGGATCGAAGAGGGAATGCTAACCCGGTATTCAAAAAATGATTGCTGAAGTCGGATGTGTTGGACCGAAAGGTGCAAATATCGCAGCCAAGCTGTAAACTACGACACAACGCATTACGTTCTCTGGACTACATTCTGCTACTTGCACTTTCAAGGTTTGATAGTGGGAGATTGAGAACGAAGAAGAAGAAGAAGAATAAGAAGAAGAACTAGAAGAAGAAGATATTGAAAGAAGACAAGAAATACAAATATATCTTGATCTTGATGACCCGTTCCTGGGAATCCCATCTTCGTTTCCAGCAGACCCTGCCTTGGGCCACGGAAGGTCAATGCATTGTAGGCCCTCCACCAGAGGCGTCTCGGATGTTGTTGTGTACATCAAGGAGTCTGACCAACGCATAGGATGTCTTCCGTGCGGTCTCTTTTTATCTCAAGGGTACCAGATTTCTGTCGCCGTGCTCCATCGACCAAAGTTTCGTCGCAACATGTGACCTGCCCATTTATGTTTTGCTTCGTCTGCATGGATTACTGCATCATTCACCAAGGACGGGATGAAGATGCCGAGCAGCGCATGAGCTGCAGTGCTCAGCGACCCATAGCTGACTGCTAGCGTCAGGAACAGCGAACCAGAGCTGCCAAGACCCTTCTATACCTCGACGCGGTGATCCTGGATAACAGGCTACAGCAGGGCAGACTGACTAAGGAGAAGGGATCGAAGAGGAAATGCTAAACCGGTACTCAAAAAATGCTTGCTGACGTTGTATGTGTTGGACCGAAAGGTGCAAATATCCAAGTCAAGCTGTAAACTACGACACAACGCATTCCGTTCTCTGGGCTACATTCTGCTACTTAAGCCCTTTCAGGGTTTGGTAGCGGGAGATTGAGAACGAACGAAGCCAAGCCAAACCATTCACCAAGGACAATCGTCTATGTCAGAATTGTGGAGATTTTGCAAACGTTGGTTCCGGAGAGTGATATCAACCATACATTTCTCAAGGGAGACCTGGGTCACTCTCCAGGCAACCGTCCAGGGTCGTGTTAATGGGAGAGAAGGCTGCCGAGCGCGCGGCGACGTCTTGTCAAATCAGGTTCCAGGTTATTCTAAATATGCTTCATATATATAAATCCTTAAAGGAAGAGATACGTACAATGAACAGAAAGGTGAAAGAAGATTCTTGCTATGTTTACCTTCCCAAGCTTTACGCCAAGTACCAATTTACAGCTAGATCGACTGGAGGATACGTAGTACCACATCTTCTTCTTCTTCTTCTTCTTCTTCTTTTTCGTCTTTGTTCTCAATCTCCCGCACCAAACTCTGAAAAAAGCTTCGCAAGCAGCAATATGTAGTCCGAAGAATGGAATATGTGTCGTTTACAGCTTGACTGAGATATTTACACCTTTTGGTCCCACACACCAGACTTCGGCAGCAGTCATTTTTGTGTACCGGGTTAAGCTTCCCTCCTCGATCCCTTCTCCTTAGCCTGCTCTGTTGCAGCCTGTTATCCAGGATCACCGCGTGGAGGCTTAGAAAGGTCTTTGCAACACCGGTTCGCTGACCCGACGCAAGCAATCAGCTATGAGTCACTGATCGCTGCAGCTCAGGCATAGCTCAGAAACAGCTCACGCACAGCTCAGGATCTTGATCCCGAATCAAGCACGAACACGTCCCTGAATTTTGTTTGTCTGTTCGTGATTTCGAACTCTGACACGCTGTAATCCCAGTGTAGCAAGCCAGCGCGATGTCGACTATTCTACGTACCACAGGTATGGGACTAAAACAGAATGTTAGAGGGGATGCTTGCATACATAAAGAAATGATCAAATACAATACAGATGACACAAGGTAGAATTTGCATCATGGACAAGAATGGTATCATGTTTTTTTTATAAGACTGACGCAGCAATCAGATGGTCACAGTCTACAAAATAACTTTTTGAAGACAACCAGGGGAGGGAACCAAACCGGCAACATGTAATAACGAGGCCCAGGCAGTGTCAGGTCAGAACTAGAACATTCAGTAACAACAATGAAGAAGGGCAAACAGCAGGCGAGGACACCATCAGCATAGAGCTGTTGGAAGTCTTGGAAAGGTTTGGTATAGGTACAGTCTTCGAGCGTGTTCAAATGAAACCGGACCACACTGCAACAAGTTAACATACGTGCGATGCGCATGGTGACGTTACTTCTGGTGTAAACATCACATACCAAACGTCAAGTTTGCAAAATTTAATTATCCTCCGACTCATAGTTTCCTCAGCAGACCGTTGAAAATAGGGCGGATGTGATATGGAATCCGTCCAGAGATGATCAGCGAGCGGTGATTTGGTTTCTAACAGCTGAAGGATGTCGACCAGTTGACATTCATCGTAGAATGCAGACAATGTATTGTGATAAAAATGTATCGAAGACAACAGTGAAGAACTGGACAACGATGTTTAAAGAAGGACGTGAGTTAACGAGAGATGTTCCGAGAACAGGTCAGGCACATATTGTTGCGAAACAAAGGGTAATTGAATGCCCACCTATTCAACAAATTGAAGATAGGGTGTACCGACGAATGCCCGTGCGGTACCGGTAAAATGACCGAGGAACATCTGCTGCAGAACTGCCCGACATACGAGGATCAGAGAGAGCAGATGTGGCCATTACCAGTGGAACTGCAAGACAAGCTCTATGGCAGTGGCGAGAGCCTCAGGATGACCGCCGCTTTTTTCGAAAAAATAATGGTTACTGTCTGACTGTGTACGCAGAAGAAGAAGAAGAAGAAGAATGCCCAGATTTGTGAACAATCCGCCTGGTGAGTTACGCTATTCAAATACTACCCAGATTCATACACAGAAGAATAAGGTGTACAATAGAAAAAGTAGTGCAGGAAGTAGGGAGGAGACTAACGTCTTGGTCAGACAAAACATAATGTTCGAACATGTTAGTCATCACATATAATGAGGCCAAGACCATAATTAAAGCCAACATCAGGGTACAATGGGCTGATCAGCACTCCGACTTCCGAACAGAAGACAGCTATCGTACTTTAACTTAACTAGAGAAGGGCAAGTCGTCATCTTCAGACTGAGAATTGGGCATAACAGACTCAAGGGTAATCTTTACAACAAAATGAGGATTGGGACAGATGACAGGTGTCCATGTGGGGAGCATGTCATGACCGTGGAACACATCCTGCAAAGCTGCACGCTCACGCAGGAAAAGATAGAACAATACTGGCCTCGTGAAACAGAAATGAGACAAAAGCTGTATGGAGATGAAACTGTCTTACAAACAAGGGTGTCCTTTGTAAGAGAAACCGGAACCTTGATCTGAGGATGAACGACGACGACGATGAAGAAGAAGAAGAAGAAGAAGAAGAAGGAGGACATGTTAGTCAATATACTGGCGAAGGCTCTAACCTCGACTTTCTCGCAGTTCTCCATGGAAACGGGCTGTTTTACTAGCCCGTCTGGCTAACGTGGTGGGGGGATCGGCATGATCCCTGTAGTAGTGAGCGACACGATCCCTGTAGTAGTAAACGACACGCAAATTAAGTAAAACATAGCACAACCGCGTGGAGGACCCCGGTCCACCATCATCAGCACGCTCGGGATGCGAGAAAGCCATCTGCATCCCGCCACATAACGTACGTGTCAAACTGCACAACAACAAGTGTTAGAAGAACAATTCCATTTCTGATAGTACCAAAGATGGCTTTTTCTTTGTTGAAGAATAATGTCAGAAACATAAATGGAAGTACAGAACATAAATGGAAGTACAGAAGAACAGTTATATATGCATCGTAAGATACCAAAAATGTTTTTGACAAAAATTCAAAAACGAAAACAATAATTAAATGTCTCAGATTTCAGTCTAGACGTTAAAGACACATATGTACATTAGACACATGGCGCCAGCAAGATCTGGCAGGATGAGCGCCTCTTGTGTCGATGTGAAATGACGGATGAGACAAGGGTGTGTTTTTTCCCTTTGCCTTTTCAATATATGCACGGAAGAAATCTTCAAACAGATAAAACAGACATATGGGCTGGGCTCGTCGGATGGGGTGTGACAATAAACAGTAATTAGATCCCCGGATGATACAGTTTTGTTGACAGAAAATGGAAAAGATTTACAGGGGCTAGAAACAAGAATGAATTACGTAAGTCAAAAGTAGGGATTTCGACATCAGGATGGAGAACACAAAAAGCTATGGTTTTAAAAACAAGAATGCATGACATCACATATGCAGATATTGTTGATGTTGTTGTTGTTGATGGTGTTATTGTTGTTGATGGTGTTGTTCATGTTGTTGTTGTTGATGGTGTTATTGATGTTGTTGTTGTTGATGGGGGTGCTGTTGTTGTTGTTGATGGTGATGGTGTTGTTGTTGATAGTGTTGTTGTTGTTGTTGATGGTGTTATTGTTGTTGATGTTGTTGTTGTTGATGGTGGTGTTGTTGTTGATTGTGTTATTGTTGTTAATGGTGTTGTTGTTTTTGATAGTGTTGTTGTTGTTGTTGATGGTGTTGTTGTTGTTGTTGATGGTGGTGTTGTTGTTGATGGTGTTGTTGTTGTTGATGGTGGTGTTGTTGTTGATGTTGTTGTTGTTGTTGTTGTTGTTGTTGTTGTTGTTGTTGATGGTGGTGTTGTTGTTGATGGTGGTGTTGTTGTTGATGGTGGTGTTGTTGTTGTTGATGGGGGTGTTGTTGTTATTGATGGTATTGTTGTTGTTGATGGTGTTGTTGTTGTTATTGATGGTGTTGTTGTTATTGTTGATAGTGGTGTTGTTGTTGATGGTGGTATTGCTGTTATTGATGTTGTTGTTGTTGATGGTGGTGTTGTTGTTGATGGTGGTGTTGTTGTTATTGCTAGTGTTGTTGTTGTTGTTGATGGTGGTGTTGTTTCTGATGGTGGTGTTGTTGTTATTGATGGTGGTGTTGTTGTTGATGGTGGTGGTGTTGTTGTTGATGATGGTGTTGTTGTTGAGGGTGTTGTTGTTGTTATTGATGGTGTTTTTGTTGTTGTTGATGGTGTTGTTGTTGTTGATGGTGGTGTTGTTGTTGATTGTGTTGTTGTTGATGGTGGTGGTGTTGTTGTTGTTGATGGTATTGTTGTTATTGATGGTGTTTTTGTTGTTGTTGATGGTGGTGTTGTTGTTGATGGTGATGTTGTTGATGGTGGTGTTGTTGCTATTGATGGTGTTGTTGTTGATGGTGTCGTTGTTTTTGAATGCCCACAATGAGTAATATTCCTCTCTCTTCTGTCTGCCGTGAAAATGACGTTAAGTGGCAGGCTGCAGAAGCCTTGTTAACAAACCGAGCGTGCTGATGAAATGGAAACATTCCAGACGGTTGTGCTATGTTTAGCTTTACATGCGTGTCCTTCACTACTACGGGGATTAGCTCGATTCCCCTAGTTGCCAGCCTGCCTGAAACAGTGTGCTTCCATGGAGAACTGCGTGAAATAAGATGAGGCTCTTAGTCAGTATAGTTTGTTTTTTCTTGTTCGTGCGCTGTCAGAAGTCGACTTGGCTTGGCTTGGCTTCGTTCCTTCTCAATCTCCCACTACCAAACAATGAAAGGGCTTACATAGCAGAATGTAGTCCAGAGAACGGAATGCGTTGTGTCGTAGTTTACAGATTGACTGCGATATTTGCACCTTTCGGTCTAACACATCCTACTTCAGCAAGCATTTTTTGAGTACCGGGTTAGCATTCCCTCTTCGATCCCTTCTCCTTAGCCAGTCTGCCCTGCTGCAGCCTGTTATCCAGGATCACCGTGTAAAGGTGTAGAAGGTTCTTGGCAGCTCTGGTTCGCTGGCCCTGACACTAGCAGTCAGCTATGAGTCGCTGACCACTGCAGCTCATGCGCTGCTCAGCATCTTGATCCCAGACGTCAACTTGAATTTGTTCAAAGAAACCAGAGGTCATCATGAGGCTGTTGACACTGCCATAGAGCTTGTCTAGTGTTGGCACTGGTGATGGCCATATGCGCTTTCTCTGGTCTTAGTATGCCTGGCACTTTTGCAGCAGATGTTCAGGGGTCAGTTTCCCTGTACCACAGGTGCATTCGTCAGTGCCACCTATCTTCAGTTTATTGAATAGATGGTTTGGCTTGACTTCGTTCGTTCTCAATCTACCACTACCAAACCCTGAAAGGGCTTAAGTAGCAGAATGTAGTCCATAGAACGGAATGCTTGACTGCGATATTTTGCACCTCTCGGTCCAACACATCCGACTACAGGAAGCATTTTTTGAGTGTACCGGGTTAGCATTCCCTCATAGATCCCTTCTCCTTAGCCAGTCTGTCCTGCTGCAGCCTGTTATCCAGGATTACCGCGTGGAGGTGTAGAAGGGTCTTCACAGCTCTGGTTCGCTGGCCCTGACGCTAGCATTCAGCTATGGGTCGCTAACCACTGCAGCTCATGCGCTGATCAGTATCCTGATCCCCATTGAATAGATGATACCTCAGTCCGTTGTGGCCTTTCCGTGGCCTGTTCAACTAGTAATAATCATAATTTTGTGTGTTGCCAATATGCTGTATTTCCCATTTGGCCATGTATCTGACCCTAATAAACATTTTGGACTCTTCGTAGGTCACACTAGAATCTGGTTGTGGTAACCTTTCACTTTCTTTTGCCAGTCTGTCTGCCTTCGCGTTGCCTTGAATGTTACAGTGGGATGGAACCCACTGTACCACGACTCTTTTGGAATACGGACTGCTAGCATGGTTGAAAGGGTACTGATCTTAAATAATTGAGTTCTGAATATTCTGTACATTTAGAATATCTGGGCTCCAGAATAGACAAAAATGGCGACTGCTCGAAAGAAATGAGAAGACTAGCCATGGCAATGCAAAGACTGAACAGCCTGAAGAAATTATGGCAGGGCACCAACAAATTGATAAAAGTAAAAGTCTTGAGAGCCTGTGTTATTCCTGTGGCAGCTTATGGCTGCGAATCATTAACGATTACCAAAACTTCCAGACAAAGAATCGAATCTTTCGAGTCAAAATATTACAGATAGATCCTTAGAGTACCCTGGACAGAGAAAACGACAAATGTAGACATTCAGCAAGAGTTGAGCATAGAAAAGATCTAGTTTATCAATTCCATTCTGGCTAGAAAATGCAAATGCTTTGGTCACATCAAGAGACACAACGGTCTTGAGAGAACGGGGATGGAAGGTATGGTGCCAGGCAAAAGAGGCAGGGGTAGACCAAGATGACACTAAGATATCCAGGAATGCCTGGGTATGACTGTGACGGAGGCTGTAGTTTTGGCAAGGGAACGAGTTTCTTTCAGACAAAACTGTGATGGGAGCGACGTTCTATAAAGGACATGCTACATAATGATGATATTGTGTTTGACCCTCACTGTGGATGTCGTGGTCTTCAGACTCCGCACAGGCCACAACAGACTGAGGTACCATCTATTCAATAAACTGAAGATAGTTGGCACTGACGAATGCACCTGTGGTACAGGGAAAATGACCCCTGAACATCTGCTATAAAATTGCCCGACATACGAGGACCAGAGAAAGCACATGTGGCGATCACCAGTGGCAACACTAGACAAGCTCTATGGCAGTGTTGACTGCCTCAGGATGACAGCTGCTTTCTTCGAACAAATTCAAGTTGACGTCTGACAGCGTACGAAGAAGAAGAAGAAGAAGAAGAAGAAGAAGAAGTTTGACCCTCACTAACATGTCCGATCACTTTGATTTGCCTGACCAGACGTCATGCCATTATCCGCTATGCAGATAAAAATGCACGATGTAGTTCTGGAACAGGTAGATTCTTGATCATATCTGGGATATATGGGATCAAGATTCTGAGCAGCGCATGAGCTGCAGTTGTCAGCGACCCATAGCTGACTGCCAGCGTCAGGGCCAGCGAACCAGAGCTGCCAAGACCCTTCTACAGCTCTACGCGGTTATCCTGGATAACAGGCTGCAGCAGGGCAGACTGGTAAAGGAGAAGGAATCGAAGAGGGAATGCTAACCCGGTACTCAAAAAAATGCTTTGCTGAAGTCGAATGTGTTAGACCGAAAGGTGCAAATATCGCAGTCAAGCTGTAAACTACAACACAACGCATTCCATTCTCTGGACTACATTCTGCTACTTAGGCCCGTGTCAGGGTTTGGTAGCAGGAGATTGAGAAGGAACGAAGCCAAGCCAAGCCATATCTGGGATATATATAATTAACACCAGAAGACAGCAGCAACAAAGAAATCAGAAATAGGATAGGTTTGGTCTAAACAGTATTCAACAATATGCTACACATGCAGGTATCCTTCCAGGTGACAATACTGGTTTATAAGATTATCAAAGGCAAGGATAGATTAGACTATAATACGTTCTTCAAAATACAGCGGCCTACAAGAACAAGAGGGCACAGCTACAAATTAGTTAACGAAAGGTCCAGATTGGAAACGAAGGTGCTGGGTTCGATCCCCATCCCAGCACCGGCCGTTACGCCGGGGAAGCAAACTCTTAGAAAATGCAGGAGGAAGCAGACCCTTACATAAAATGCGTGCTGAAGTCGGATGCACTGGGCCGACAGGCGCAAAAATAAAAACCACAGTGCAACGCACACCGCCTTGGGGAATAGAAAATAAGGCGAACGCCCCAAAAAAAAAAAAAAAAAAAAAAAAAATACGAAATGCTGATGGGGCTGGACCAAACAGCAAAGAGGAAACTGCTATCAGTCCTGAACCAAATCTGGAATAGGGGTATTGTACCCCAGGCATGGAAAGACGCAGTACTTGTACCAGTAACAAAGAAAGGAAAAGACAAAACAGATCCAAATGGATACTGGCCTATCAGCCTTCTGAGCTGTGTCGGCAAACTGATGGAACGTATGATAAACACCAGACTGATGTGGCATCTGGAAGAAAAACGCATACTAATTCCACAGCAAGCAGGCTTTATACAACACAGATCCACTGAGGATCAGGTCATCATCATAGCCCAGGAAATAGAAGATGCCTACCAGGAGCAAAAACCCACAGTAGCGGTTTGGGTGGACCTAGAAAATGCATTTGACAAAGTCTGGAAAGAGGGACTTAGAGTCAAGCTAAGAAGAAGTGAAGTTTGTGGGAAAATGTACAAGTGGATAAGTCACTACCTCAAAAACAGAACGGCCAGAGTTCAAGTACAAGGGCAGATGAGCAAAAAGGTGACACTTGAGCAGGGAGTACCCCAAGGGGGAGTACTGTCACCCACACTCTTCCTGGTATATATAAATGACATTACAGAGAATATACCATAAAGAGTCCATAGCTCAATGTTTGCAGACGGTCTGGCTATGTGGACCTCTAAAAAGAATCTCACCATAGCAAAAAATCGGATGCAGCAGGCCCTAACATCGCTGGAAGCGTGGGCCAACTCATGGCTGGTCAAAATAAAGGAGGAAAAAACGACATGTACAATATTCTCGCTATCAATCAAACCCCAAAACACCAAATTAAGTCTAAACGGCAAATACCTGCAGCCAAACGACAAGCCAAACTACCTGGGAGTCACATTTGATCGGCGCATGACATGGAAAAGTCAGATCGAGAGAAACCGAATGAGAGCCAGAGAAAGAATGGCAATCATGAGGAAACTTGCTGGCACAAGTTGGGGAGTAGACGAAAGTATACTAAAGAAACTGTACACTGGAAGAGTGAGACCAGTTCTCGAGTATGGCATTGCGGCATGGACAACAGCAGCAAAGGCGAACTTAGATAAAATTATCAAACTCCAAAACCAAGCCATGAGAGTTATAACAGGAGGCATGAAGTCAACGCCAATTGTAGAACTTGAAAAGATTACAAAACTGCAATCCTTGACCGACAGAAGAGACTGCAGAGCCCAGCTGCAATCAGAGAAACTGACCATCCAATGCACCAGAGACTAAACAATTTCGGAAATGGGAAACTGAAGCGGAGAAACTTTGCAGAGATAGCCAAAGCAAAGATGCACGAATACCCAATGAACGCACTAACCACACCAAAGCCCATCCCTGCTGTATGAAAACCAACCTGGAGGCAGCATATATTTCCAGAGGTGGTAGAAAATATACCAGGAATTGGAAACAAAAACTGCCAGACTGAAAAAGAAAGAAGAGACACTACCCTAAGTTATATAACGGAAAACTACCCAAGCATGGACTGGACCCATGCATACACCGACGGTTCTGTAACAAATACAACACAGAACGGAGGGGCAGGAGCATTTCTGAACCTACCAAATGGCAGAAAAATAACACTGTCATTCGCTACTGGAAAATACACAAGCAATTTCAGAGCGGAGGCAGAGGCACTGAGGGCGGCAGTGGAAGAAATGGTGACAGGTAAAAGGAATGAAATCCACATAGTCCTGCTTACAGATGTTCTGGCCGTAGTCAAAGCACTAAAAAGCCAGAAAAACACTGAACTTAATGATTTAAGAGCAGAACTCTGTCAACTATGCCAGCAGTCCTCACCAAAAAGGGTAGTGGTGCAGTGGGTTCCATCTCACTGCAACATCCAAGGCAACGAGGAGGCAGACAGACTGGCAAAAGAAGGTGCAAAACTACCACAACCAGGTACTATTATGACATACGAAGAGTCAAAACGGCTTATTAAAGCTAGATACATGACCAAATGGGAAACTAAACATACTGGCTACACAAAAAACGATGCCTATTACCAGTTGAACAGAAGAGAGCCGCCGTAGTCACAGCGCTAAAAAGCCAGAAAAACACTGAGCTTAATGACTTAAGAGCAGCACTCTGCAAACTGTGCCAGCAGTCCGCACCAAAAAGGGTAGTGGTACAGTGGGTCCCATCACACTGCAACATCCAAGGCAACGAGGAGGTAGACAGACTGGCAAAAGAAGGTGCAAGACTACCACAAACAGATACTAGTATGACGTACGAAGAGTCAAAACGGCTTATCAAAGCCAGATACACGACCAAATGGGAAACCGAACATACTGGTTACACCAAAAACGATGCCTATTACCAGCTGAACCGAAGAGAGCAGGTCGTTGTCTTCAGATTTCGCACTGGCCACAATAGACTGAGGTACCACCTATTCAACAAATTGAAGATAGGTGGTACCGACGAATGCCCGCGCGGTACTGGTAAAATGACCGAGGAACATCTGCTGCAGAACTGCCCGACATACGAGGATCAGAGAGAGCAGATGTGGCCATCACCAGTGGAACTGCAAGACAAGCTCTATGGCAGTGGCGACAGCTTCAGGATGACCGCCGCTTTTTTCGAAAAAATAATGGTTACTGTCTGACTGCGTACGAAGAAGAAGAAGAAGAAGAACAGAAGAGAGCAGGTCGTGGTCTTCAGACTTCGCACTGGCCACAATAGACTGAGGTACCACCTATTCAACAAACTGAAGATAAGTGGCACTGACGAATGCCAGTGTGGTACCGGGAAAATGACCGCTGAGCATCTGCTGCAAAACTGCCCGACATACGAGGATCAGAGAGAGCAGATGTGGCCATCACCCGTGGCAAACACAAGACAAGCTCTATGGCAGTGTCGACAGCCTCAGGATGACCGCTGCCTTTTTCGAAAAAATAATGGTTACTGTCTGACTGCGTACGATGAAGAAGAAGAAGGATACTATGAAATATTTTGTTCGGGCAGAGAGTGGTAAATGCTTGGAATGCATTGCCACAAGAAATAGTGGAAGCGGGTAAATTAATGCATTCAAGAATATATTGGATGTTCATAGCTATTTTTAGATAAAGTGAATGTAAAAGAAATTGGTTGTATACAGACTCTGCATAGTCTTCCAAACCAGTATAAAGACGTTGAGTTAAGATCAATCAGAATTTTTAAATTAGAATGGTGAAGTGCTATCTATACTCGTCACCATTGTATGGCGCAGAGGTATTGAATAAACAGGTGAGAAAGCGAACTGAGGTATTGAATAAACAGGTGAGAAAGTGAACTGAGGTATTGAATAAACAGGTGAGAAAGTGAACTGAAGTATTGAATAAACAGGTGAGAAAGTGAACTGAGGTATTGAATAAACAGGTGAGAAAGTGAACTGAGGTATTGAATAAACAGGTGAGAAAGTGAACTGAGGTATTGAATAAACAGGTCTTTGTCGATCACTATGCCAGAGCAAACCACATCGAGGTCCCTGCAGATAAGCATACAGACATTAGCGAAGAGCTAAAGGGACACGAAAACATAAATACGGCTCCTGAAGAGCACATGATGGCCAAACTAACAATGCGCGAAATGGAAGAGGCTATGAGAACACTTAAGAAAAGGAAATCTCCCGGAAAAGATGGGATAACAAACGAAATGCTGATGGGGCTGGGCCAAACAGCAAAGAAAAAACTACTATCAGTCCTGAACCAAAGCTGGAAAAGGGGTATTGTACCCCAGGCATGGAAAGATGCAATACTGGTACCAGTACCAAAAACAGGAAAGGACAAAACAGATCCGAATGGATACAGGCCCATAAGCCTACTGAGCTGTGTCGGCAAGCTGATGGAACGGATGATAAACACCAGACTGATGTGGCATCTGGAAGAAAAACGAATACTAATTCCACAGCAAGCCGGCTTTAGACAGCACAGATCCACTGAGGACCAGGTCATCCTCATAGCCCAGGAGATAGAAGATGCCTACCAGGCACAGAAACACACAGTAGCTGTTTGGGTGGATCTGGAAAAGGCATTTGACAAAGTCTGGAAGGATGGACTTAGAGTCAAGCTAAGGAGAAGTGATGTTTGTGGGAAGATGTACAAGTGGATCAACCACTACCTCAAACAAAGAACGGCCAGAGTCCAAGTACAAGGGCAGATGAGCAAAAAGGTGACACTCGAGCAGGGAGTACCCCAAGGGGGAGTATTGTCACCCACACTCTTCCTGGTATATATAAACGATATTACAGAGAATATACCAAGAAGAGTCCATAGCTCAATGTTTGCAGACGATCTGGCTATGTGGACCTCTGAAAAGAATCTCACCATAGCAAGAAATCGGATGCAAACGGCCCTAACATCGCTGGAAGAGTGGGCGAACTCATGGCTGGTCAAAATAAACGAGGAGAAAACCACGTGCACAATATTCTCGCTCTCATTAAAACCCCAAAGTACCAAATTAAGCCTAAATGGCAAAATCCTGCAGCCAAACGACAACCCAACCTATCTGGGAGTCACATTTGATCGGCGCATGACATGGAAAAGTCAGATTGAGAGAAACCGAATGAAAGCCAGAGAAAGAATGGCGATCATGAGGAAACTTGCTGGCACAAGCTGGGGAGCAGACGAAGGCATACTAAAGAAACTGTACACTGGAAGAGTGAGACCAGTTCTCGAGTATGGCATCGCGGCATGGACAACAGCAGCGAAGGCGAACTTCGATAAAGTTAACAAACTTCAAAACCAAGCCATGAGAATTATAACAGGTGGCCTGAAGTCAACGCCAATTGTAGAACTTGAAAAGATTACAAAACTGCAATCCATGACCGACAGAAGAGACTGCAGAGCCCAGCTGCAGTCAGAGAAACTCCGAAGACTGACGGACCATCCAATGTACCAGAGGCTAAACAATTTGGGAACTGGGAAACTAAAGCGGAGAAACTTTGCAGAAATAGCCAAAGCAAAGATGCACGAAGATCCCATAAACGCACTAACAACACCAAAACCCATCACTACTGTACGAAAACCTACTTGGAGGCAGGATATATTTCCAGAGGTGGTAGAAAATATACCAGGTATTGCAAACAAAAACTGCCAGACCGAAAAAGAAAGGAGAGACACTACCCTAAGCTTCATAACGAAAAGCTACCCAAGCATGGACTGGACCCATGCATACACCGACGGTTCTGTAACAAACGCTACACAGAACGGAGGGGCAGGAGCATTCCTGAACCTACCAAATGGCAGAAAAATAACACTGTCACTCGCTACTGGTAAGTACACAAGCAATTTCAGAGCGGAGGCAGAGGCACTGAGGGCGGCAGTGGAAGAAATGGCAACACACAGTGAAAACGAGAGCCACATAGTCTTGCTGACAGATGCTCTCGCCGTAGTCACAGCGCTAAAAAGCCAGAAAAACACTGAGCTTAATGACTTAAGAGCAGCACTCTGCAAACTGTGCCAGCTGTCCGCACCAAAAAGGGTAGTGGTACAGTGGGTTCCGTCACACTGCAACATCCAAGGCAACGAGGAGGCAGACAGAGTGGCAAAAGAAGGTGCAAGGCTACCACAAACAGATACCAGTATGACGTACGAAGAGTCAAAACGGCTTATCAAAGCCAGGTACATGACTAAATGGGAAACCGAACATACTGGTTACACCAAAAACGATGCCTATTACCAGTTGAACCGAAGAGAGCAGGTCGTTGTCTTCAGACTTCGCACTGGCCACAATAGACTGAGGTACCACCTATTCAACAAATTGAAGATAGGGTGTACCGACGAATGCCCGTGCGGTACTGGTAAAATGACCACTGAACATCTGCTGCAGAACTGCCCGACATACGGGGATCAGAGAGAGCAGATGGGGCCATTGCCAGTAGAACTGCAAGACAAGCTCTATGGTAGTTGCGAGAGTCTCAGGATGACCGCCGCTTTTTTCGAAAAAATAATGGTTACTGTCTGACTGTGTACGCAGAAGAAGAAGAAGAAGAATAAACAGGTGAGAAAGTGAACTAAGGTATTGAATAAACAGGTGAGAAAGTGAACTGAGGTATTGAATAAACAGGTGAGAAAGTGAACTGAGGTATTGAATAAACAGGTGAGAAAGTGAACTGAGGTATTGAATAAACAGGTGAGAAAGTGAACCGAGGTATTGAATAAACAGGTGAGAAAGTGAACTGAGGTATTGAATAAACAGGTGAGAAAGTGAACTGAGGTATTGAATAAACAGGTGAGAAAGTGAACTGAGGTATTGAATAAACAGGTGAGAAAGTGAACTAAGGTATTGAATAAACAGGTGAGAAAGTGAACTGAGGTATTGAATAAACAGGTGAGAAAGTGAACTGAGGTATTGAATAAACAGGTGAGAAAGTGAACTGAGGTATTGAATAAACAGGTGAGAAAGTGAACTGAGGTATTGAATAAACAGGTGAGAAAGTGAACTGAGGTATTGAATAAACAGGTGAGAAAGTGAACTGAGGTATTGAATAAACAGGTGAGAAAGTGAACTGAGGTATTGAATAAACAGGTGAGAAAGTGAACTGAGGTATTGAATAAACAGGTGAGAAAGTGAACTGAGGTATTGAATAAACAGGTGAGAAAGTGAACTGAGGTATTGAATAAACAGGTGACAAAGTGAACTGAGGTATTGAATAAACAGGTGAGAAAGTGAACTGAGGTATTGAATAAACAGGTGACAAAGTGAACTGAGGTATTGAATGAACAGGTGAGAAAGTGAACATAGACATTTCTAGATGTGGGTTTATAGGACAGTGGGTCATGTCTCGCGGAAACAAAAGTTAACAAAGACATTTCTTGATGTGGGCTTAAAGAACAGTGGGTCATGTCTCGCGGAAACAAAAGTGAACAAAGACATTTCTTGATGTGGGTTTATAGGACAGTGGGTCATGTCTCGCGGAAACAAAAAGTGAAAAAAGACATTACTTGATGTGGGTTTATAGAACAGTGGGTCATGTCTAGCAGAAACAAAAGTGAACAAATCTGGAAGTACTGAAAACGTCGTGGGAGGTGAGGGACTGCTGTCAGGAATTTGATTCATTCGTTCTCAAACTCCCGCTACCAAGACCTGGAAAGCGTTTTGTAAATACCAGGATGAAGTCTGGATAGCGCCGTGTAGTAGTTTACACCTTGACTGCGATATTTGCACCTTTCGGTCCGACACATCCGACTTCAGCACGTAGTTTTTTGGTACCGGGCTAGGCACCCCACTCCGATCTCTTCTCCTTAGCCAGTGTGCCTTGTTGGAGTATGTTGTCCAGGATCACCACGTGAAGGTAGAGAATGGTCTTGTCAGCTCTGGATCGCTGACCCTGACAATCAGCTTTGGGTCGATGGCCGCTACAGTTCATGCACTTGCTCAGAGTCTTGATCTATGTCAGAAATCAGGGCTAGACAGTTGGTCACATAACAAGGCATGTCACGTTGAGGAAGACGATATTAGAGAATACGGCGGAAGGCAGTCGCGCAAGAGACAGTCAATGTTATAAATGATCGGCTAACATCAGGTGATGAACTGAAAAGAGTTGTCAGATGGCATCATCGGAGCATGAGATAGAAAACGCTGGAGACCCATTGCAGACCCTCGTTGCTAGGTTATGACCCTTGAACTGAACTGAGACAGTTTTCATATATTTCAAAGGAACGCTGTGTGTTTATCAGTAAGTTATCAATATAACAAAAAATGGAAATGTGTTCATAGAACTGACTTTATTGCATCTGGGACATCGATTTGTGCTCAGTTCCTTTCAATTTAAGCCCTTTCAGTGTTTGGTAGTGGGAGATTGAGAATGAACGAAGCCAAGCCAAGCCAATGCTGAAAGTGCTGACGATTAAGTGTATTCTAATTTATTATTTCCCTTGAATATCTTAAAAACCTGTATTAAGTCAAGTCGAATTCTTCTCTTTTCTAGACACCCGAAACTATAATTCCGGAATCCCACTATCAGTTTTGTCGCTCTGCTTTGAATCCTTTCCAGCATATTTATATTCCTTCTCCAACTTTTTTCAATATATTCCTTGAGTGAATTATGAGTGAGGCACTTGGATGTCACGTTGGTACTGTCAAGATGGGGGCCGAACGATTACCAACCTTCGTTTTGCAGATGACATCGACGGGATGGCGAGCACAGTATCAGAACTCCAGGAATGGGTCAGAAGGCTCGATGAAACAGCTCTTGACTATGGTATGGCGGTAAACGCTGGAAAGACACAATTTATGACCAACAACGCCGAGGGCTTCAACTGTAGTATAAAAGCTAATGGCCAGGAACTCTAAGTGGTTGACCGTTTTAAATATCTGGGGTCAATTGTCAGTGACGAAGGATCAAAATGTGAAGTGTTGGCCAGAATAGCACAGACAATAGCGACGCTTGCACAGCTTAACAAAATCTGGCAAGATAAACGGTTAGCACTATGCACGAAAATCAGATTAATGCGTGCACTGGTATTGTCAATATTCCTCTATGCTTGTAAGACATGGACAGTTACAGCTGACATTCAGCGAAGGAGACAGGCCTTGGAGATGCCATGTTTCCGAAGACTTTTAAACGTCACGTACAAAGATCGAGTTATAAATAAGGAAATAGGAGATAGAATTACAACAGCAATAGGGCTTTTTGAAGACCTCTTGGCAACTGTCAAAAGAAGGAAACTCGCTTGGTACGGTCAAATATAGTGATCAGATGGGCTTGCAAATACGATCCTGCACGGAAAGGTGCACACCAGCTGACGAAGAGGCCGTCCGAAAACGAGGTGGGAGGACACCATAAAAGAATGGACCAATGTCCGACCAGAAACAGCGGCCGCTGACAGAGAAGAGTGACCTGGTATTGTGAGGATGTCTTCATGTGCGTCCAAACGAAGTCACTGGTTATAGGATGACTTCATGTGCGTCCAAACGAAGTCACTGGTTATAGGATGACTTCATGTGCGTCCAAACGAAGTCACTGGTTATAGGATGACTTCATGTGCGTCCAAACGAAGTCACTGGTTATAGGATGACTTGACGAAAAGGACTCCACACTTGTACACAGTACTCCAATCTAGGTCTAACTAATGCTTTATACAGTTTGACTATCACTTCCTTGCTTCTATGTTTAATATTTATGTTTATGATACCAAACATTCTACCTGGACTTGCTCACGCACCTTACCTGTATGATCTATTATAACCCCTAAGTCGTTTTCCTTTATTATCTATCTAATATTGTTTTCCACATCCTGTAAATATATTCCATGTGGATGACAACATTTATCTAAATTCTACTTGCTAGCTCTTTGACCATTCTTAGATTTTTATCTAAATCCGACCTCAACATATCCGCCTCTGGTATAGATGAGACACCTCTGAATAGTTTTTTTTGTCATTCGCGATAGCCTCAGGATGACCGCCGCTTTTTTCGAAAAAATAATGGTCACTGTCTGACTGCGTACGAAGAAGAAGAAGAAGAAGAAGGTGATCCCCGTTCATCTATATATCAACATTTCAAATTGATCAATTCTCCTCTCCAGCTGTTTCTACTTTATACAGTACATACCAATATTCATAAGAACTGATCATTCTCAGTTATAATTTATGAATAACTTGCTTGGATGTCAGTTTATGAGTCACACACACACACACACACACACACACACACACACACACACACACACGCACGCACGCACGCACGCACACACACACACACACTATATATATATATATATATATATATATATATATATATATATATATATATATATAAATATATAAACACACAAGACCTCAATTGTAGACCAGGAACTCAAAAGACTTCAACTCTACATCGTCACCCTCCAAGAAACGTGTCTGGTCGAGTGTAGGTCTCTCATGGAAAAGGAGTGAAGGATGTCACAGAACATGGCGTTAAATACTCCATTCTAGGATCGACAGAGATATGCCAAAAGGGCACAGAGGGTTATTATCTCTTCGTCTCCAAAAATGCAATGCCCTAGTTAATCTGATCAATGTGTATGCTCCTACACTTGGCGCCACTAGTGACCCCAAGGTTGAGTTCTATCACCAGCTGAACTCTCATCACAAGGATCCCTAGTGAGGAACACCTGATTCTACTTGAGGACTTAATGCAAGGGTGGGCGCCGATCAAGACTCCTGGCCTATGTGCAAGGGTGGGCGCTGATCAAGACTCCTGGCCTATGTGCATGAGAAAGTTTGGTGCCGGAAAGATGAACGAAAATGGACAGAGGCTATTGGAGCTGTAGGCCTACCACGACCTGTGCAGCACTAACACCTTCTTCCTAATGAAGCCCCAACACAAAGTATCCTGGAGACAATCTCGCTTCAGACATTGGCATCAGTTGGACCTGATCATCACTAGACGGTGGTCTGAACTGAAAATGTTTTGCAAACCCGCACGTTTCACAGTGTAGACAGCGATACTGATCAATCAATCATATATATATATATATATATATATATATATATATATATATATATATATATATATATATATATATATATATATATATATATATATATATATTATACTATAACACTCAAAGTTTGAATATTTGTCTGAAGACGCTATAGTTAGCGAGCCGAAAAACATATCCAGCTAAATTGTCACTGAACATTCTATGGCAGATTTGTAGATCAGTGCAACTTATTTCAAGTTTCTATGTCTTTCCTTTCACAGGTTATGGGCATGTGATAATTTATCTTTATTAGACGTATACAGTATAATATATTATAGGGGACACACAATAAATTACAAAAATACGAGAGTTACCTTCTCAAAAACTTTACCTTGAATATTCATGTCGCTTCACTAAGAATATTATTTACCGCCAAATATCAACACAATGACGTGTGTCCCCTATAATATATTATACTGTATACGTCTAATAAAGATAAATTATCACATGCCCATAACCTGTGAAATGAAAGAGTAACTAATTTTGGCAACAGCAAAATTCGCGTGTTCGAATCACGATTGAGACTGGGATTTTTTTCACGTAGATCTTCTGGTAAAAATTCTTATTGTTTCTAGGTAGTGAGATCGGACTCCCGTGTCCAGTGTTGAGCACGTTAAAAATTCCTTGGCAGTTGGAAATCGATAAGAGAAGGCTGGGAAAAAATAAATGAAAAAAATGTGTAAAGTTAAGTTTAATCAAAATTTAAAAATAGGTATAGTCAGATACCGCACCGAGACGAGAACACAAACAAAACCTACGTTACGACCAATAGGTCTTCATCAGGGACAACAAATAACAACAATGTTGAACAAGCAAATCAACAAAAAAGGAAAAAATGGTCTAAAAAAACAGGAGTAGGGTGAACGGCAACTGCCTGGATAAAATTCAAATAAAAAATCTACCCAAGTTATTTGGATCTTTTCCCATGTGGTTTGTTAAGAGCAGCTACAGATGGCACCTAACTGGCTGCGGGTCTACTTAGCTCTAGTGTTTGAGTCCATTAATAATGGGTGGTAAAAACCTATCTTCAGTTTATTGAATAGATGGTACCTCAGTCTATTGTGGCCTGTGCGGAGTCTGAAGACCACGACATGCTCTCTTCTGTTCAACTGGTAACAATCATCGTTTTTGGTGTAGCCAGTATGTTCTGTTTCCCATTTGGTCATGCCGAGTTGGTTCAATTCAGTTGAGTGTTCTTGTGAGAGTTAAGTGCTGTTATGGCATCAGTCAGTAAAATTATTCTCACATATGGATTTTATGTTGTAGAGCCATTTCTGCTGCGGTCTAGTCTTCTATTTCGATTGTAAGTTGCTTGAGAACTTTTCTGTGGCTATCAACATGATAAAATTTTCCTTCATTGTTTGTTCCTAAAATATCCAGAGTGGCAAAGATGGCGCCCTACCGACTGCGGGTCTACATTGCTCTTGTGTTTTAGTTCATTATGGATATCGCCAGGCCACGGATTTGCCTGGAATTCACACTAGTCGACTACTTACACTTGTGTTTACTGAAACGTGTCGTTGTTTTCCACCTGGACTGGTTAATTCGTTCGTTTTTGTGTTTTTCTTTCCTCCGATTATCCTGGCCTGGACATCAGCTATATGAATTAGCACTATGCTTAACCCTGTGTTATATTTTCACGGTCTAGTTCACACAGCGGACAGTTACACGATTGGCGCTTTTCGCCGTAGCTGCAGACAGCGTCGGTTTAGGTGCGACTTAAATTCATACATGACTAAAATGGACTTGCATACAGCCCGGGAGAGATGACTCTTCGACCTATTGCGGTCATGGAAAAGGCACGACAGACACCGATAGATGTCATCTCCCTCCGCTGCCTTGCGGAATATCTGTCTACGGGAAAAGCTAGGGGAGTAGGCCCTGAGGAAAAATCTGCATCCTATGCTTTCTCCAGTCGTCTCCATAAAATCTTGCCACTGGTTAAAGGTAGCTCAGGACCAGAGAGTGACGTTGACAAAAGGTGCAGTTTCTTCCTCACTTTATTCCAAATCACAGCCAAAGTCACCCGTTTCATTGGACACAGAAGCGAACAGACTGCCCACACGGCTGAACAAAGAGAGTGGTCTTCATCACATACACGAACATAATCCTCAAGGTATTTGCAGTTGAACCACCTGTATAGGTATGTCTCCGTCTGTCTGATGGATAATTAGCGTCTATGTACTCTTCTATAATACGTCCTCTCTCCGAGTCTGTCTGAGCTCCTTTTAATCTGATCTTCTGTTTTCTTTTCTGTGCATTTTAAGAAGGGGCGAGGAATGCGTAGTTCTAATAGCTTGCAAATGTTTTTGTTTTATGGGTTGCCTCCGCCCACTTTTATATAAATTCTCATCTGATACCGACCCCCATCCATTTGACTTCCTCTTTTCTGTCCATCTTAATCATCACTTAGTCTTTTCCGAATTTGGCCGCCACTGGCTTATCCGGGTGTTTCCTACTTTTTACGCCCTCCTGGCCACCGCATATCACCTTTGTCTGTCGCTTGGATTCCGGCTCCCGACCTGAGTAGAAGTGATGTGACCTATTTCAGATGAGTACACTATTTTCTCCGTATATGTTGACACCCCCCAAATTTGTATTCTCCTCTTCTTCTAGGATTCGTTAGTTAATTATTGTTGTTGTTCGTGTCCCTGATGAAGACCTATTTGTCGTAACGAAGGTTTCATTTGTGTTGTGGTCTGGGTGCTGTATCTGACCAGGCCCATTTTTCATACATTGTTACAATTATAACATCATGTGGATCCTTGATTGTTAGTTCTTTTGAGTTTGTCGCGAAAAATCTGGTTCTTCTTCAATAGCGTCTGGTGTCCTTTGCTGCCGTTTTGAACATGTTGTTGCGTTTTGTTAAGCTTTTCTAACCCACAATTGTGCCTGTACTTTATTATATGTTTTATCTATTTGTACCATTATCTAGTACAGTATGAATCTCCACAGGCCTCGAAAAATAAAAACGACAAGGTGAATACGAAATATCGACGCAGTTCGCATGCGCATTTATGTTATCGAACGTAAAATCTTTAATGGACCATTTGCATTTAGCAGCTGTGCATTATGTCCTTTCAGCTGTAGTTTTTAGAAAGTTATGGATCCGATTGCAAAATGTTAACATTTCTTTGTGTAGATAATTACAAATCTATATTATACATTTATTGAGCTAATGCACGAACCCTCAGTGCTTTACGCTTCTGTCTGCTAAGGCTAATTAATAATCCAGCCGTGCTGGTGTGGGTGTCATATTTGGTATATAAAAAAAAACAAAAAAAATGTTTAATAGGAGAGTAGATAGTCAGACGGTAGTATGCGACTGATATTGCAAGCAAGCTAGCAGTAGATTGTATACACCATTTGACGATTTCTTAACAACTTTTTAATTCGCCACCAGCCATATTTGTATGCTAAAAATAGGTCAATACTCTCCCCGGACAAATAAACATTTCTAACGTTTAAAAGGGAGAGGAAGACTAACCGCTGGTCAGGCAAAATATACTGATCAGTCATGTTAGTCACGGTCAGGCAAAATATACTGATCAGTCATGTTAGTCACGGTCAGGCAAAATATACTGATCAGTCATGTTAGTCACGGTCAGGCAAAATATACTGATCAGTCATGTTAGTCACGGTCAGGCAAAATATACTGATCAGTCATGTTAGTCACGGTTAGACAAAATATACTGGCCAAGACCTTCACCTCGGCTTCTTAGTAGCCATCCCTGGAAACGGACTTTTTTCATGGAAGCCTGGCTAACGAGGTGAGGGATCGACATGATCTCCGTAGTAGTGAGTGACACGCAGATAAAGCCAAGCATAGCACATCCGCCTGGAGGACCCCGATCCACCTTCATGAGCACGATCGAGATAGGAGGAAAGCTACTATAACCCGTCACTTAACGTGCTTTTCAGGGCGCACAAAAGAGTAACCTACTCATTAGGGTATTTGGGATCAAGATGCTGAGCAGCGCATGAGCTGCAGTGGTCAGCGACCCATAGCTGACTGCTAGCGTCAGGGCCAGCTAACCAGAGCTGCCAAGACCCTTCTACACCTCCACGCGGTGATCCTGGATAACAGGCTGCAGCAGGGCAGACTGGCTAAGGAGAAGGGGTCGAAGAGGGAATGCTAACCTGGTACTAAAAAAAGCAGCAACGAAAGGAACAGGCCACCCCACCCCACAAAGCTATGGCTTAGTACAATGAAGGCTGTAACACTTCATCCCCGACGGCAGCTCTGCTATGAGCCTACCTTTACTGCTTATGTGCAAGGGATAGTCTTTAAGTAACATGAATTTTATTTTTAAGTGAATGGAAGGGTATGTACAACGGAAAATATTATTTCAGGATACAAACAGACTCTTTAGCAATTCCCTATGAGGTCGTGACGATCGAGCAGTATGCGGATGTGCAATATATCGTACAACATGGTCGCCTCACTGTCGACTTAAGTTACAGAAGAACAACGAACCACATCCGTTTTTTATTTTTCTAAAATCTACAAAAGGAGCTGCAGCGGTAAGCGACCTATAGCTGACTGCTAGCGTCAGGGCCAGCGAACCAGAGCTGCGAAGACCCTTCTACACCTCCACGTGGTGATCCTGGATAACAGGCTGCAGCAGGGTAGACTGGCTAAGAAGAAGGGATTGAAGAGGGAATGGTAACCCGGTACTCAAACAATGCTTGTTGAAGTCGGATGTGTTGGACCGAAAGGTGCAAATATCGCAGTCAAGTTGTAAACTACGACACAACGCATTCCGTTCTCTGGACTACATTCTGCTTCCTATGCCCGTGTCAGGGTTTGGTAGCGGGAGATTGAGAACGAACGAAGCCAAGCAAAGCCAAATCTACAAAAGAATGAAGGTTCAGCGTGGAAACAGTTGTTTGAGTCAGGGGAACGTGTTTGAATGGATAGAAAGTTTTCAAAACGGAAGTCAAAACATCATTGATTAACTGAGTGAGAGACTAGCAAGCGTGGGAACTGATTCAGTGAAACAGCAGATCGACCAGCTAGTCTGTGGCCGCAGATGAGTCACTATTGATGCAATTGCTGTTGATTTCAACAAGAGTTACGGCGCTGCGCAAACTTGTCTTTGATGACCTAGCTATAGTAAATTGTGTAGCAGATGGGTCCCAAAACACATGGGTCCCAAGGCAGATAGGTCTCAAAACAGATGGGTCCCAAGGCAGATGGGTACCAAAACAGATGGGTCCCAAGGCAGATGGGTCCCAAAAAAGATGGGTCCCAAAACAGATGGGTCCCAAGGCAGATGACAACGAGGTAATGGAGGCGGAGCAACACTGCTTAAAGGTCACACGAAGAACTTTTTTTTATACGGCGCAGCCAGAAGCGGACAGATGCGTCACGTGTGTTGGCAGCCAGGGGGGACTATGTCATAGAATAAAACAATTCTGGTTCGTGGTTAATACATTCTGGTTTCATATTGATTGTACTTTATATATATCTTGTCCGGGCGCTATTGACGCTAGATCTGAATCTCCTTTGGACCAAAATATAGTCTATTTGACTATGAAGCGTACTATTTGGGCTGTGCCACGTCCACCGTCTCGACATTTTATGTGGTCCCAGCGTATTCGCTACTATTAGCTTATTATAATACGCAAATTCCAGAAGTCTCAGTCCTCTATCGTTCGTGGACACATTTCCATATGCTCCACATGTGCCTTTCCAGTCACGTACCATGTCTTCGCCAATTTTGGCATTCCAATCTCCCTGTACCACCAGTATATCCTTCTTCGGTACCTCGTTCACCAAAGCCTGCAATTCCTCGTAGAAGCTCTCAGCCTCGCTGTCCTCGTAATCTGAGGTAGGCGCATAGCATTATATCACCGTGATATTGAAGGGCTTTGCATTTAATCGTATACTGAGCAATCGGCTTGATACTGGTCGGCAACCCAATACACAACATGCTGTGTCTTTGTGCACCAAGAAGTTTCCCAGGGGCCGATATAGGGAGCGACCACGACTTAGTGCTGATGACCATGCACCTCAGACTAAAGAAAGTTCTGAAAAGAGAGATAACTAGATTGAGATTTGACTTGGAAAAGTTGAAGTACCCAGATATAGTGGAGACCTTTAGAGCGGTGATGGATTCGCACCTCTATTGGTTCTAAACGAGGAGGCAGATGTTGAGACGATGACTGAAGCCTTGAATTCGGCATTAATCTCCACGGCATCTGAGGTTCTAGGTAGGTGCAGGATTAAGAAGAAAGCATGGATCACGAGCGAAATACTGGATTTATGTGACAAGAGACGACAAATGAAGAGAGCGAAGAAAACACTAGATGGGATTCAGCAATATAAAGAGATAAACGGTAACATAAAGGCCAAGATGAAACAGGCCAAGGTGGAATGGATAACGACTCAGTGCGCAGATATCGAACACAATCTAGGAAGAAATGATGCCAAGGGGGCATATAAATTAGTCAAGGGCTTAGTAAGACATGTACAAAGTCGAAATAGAACGATTCAGGACAAGAGTGGGAAATGTCTCACAGAAGCTCAAGACATTCGTGAGCGCTGGACAGAATACTGTTCGGAACTATATAAGTATGCAGGTCGAGGTGACCCCAGAAATACAATGTCTCCTGAAGTGAGTCTGATAGAGGAAAATCAAACGATAACAAAGGAAGAAATATATGAAGCCGTGAAAATGCTGAAGAGAGGGAAGGCTGTAGGTGTGGATAATATCACAGCAGAGCTCCTGCAAGTGGGAGGTGAGACAACAATTGATACCCTGACTTACATCTGCAATAGAATTTGGCAGACAGGAGAGTGGCCCACCAGCTGGACAAAATCAGTAATTATACCACTGCCTAAATCAGGAAACCTAAATATGTGTCAGAACTATCGAACAATCAGTCTGATAAGTCATCCAAGTAAAGTTCTCTGAGAATAATACTTAACAGACTGAAACCACAGGCAGAGAATATCATTGCCGAAGAACAAGCTGGCATTCGAGCGGGAAGGAGTACCATCGAGCAGATATTTAATCTTCGGCCAATGAATGAGAAGTACTCAGAGTATCAACAACTCCTCTACCATGCCTTCATTGACTTTAGAAAGGCGTTTGACAGAGTGTGGCATACGGCGCTATGGTCAACAGTGACGCATTATAAGTTCAACAGTGATCTTGTGAGGGTAATTGCAAACCTTTATGAGCAGGCGACAAGCGCAGTCTCAGTAGAGGGAACGCTAGGCGATTGGTTCCGTACGACGGTGGGTGTGAGACAGGGATGTATACTCTCCCCAACACTCTTCAATATATTCTTGGAGAGAATAATGGAGACGACCTTAAAAGGACATGTTGGCACAGTTAAAATAGGTGACAGGCTTATCACAAACTTCCGATTTGCTGATGATATTGATGTATTGGCAGGCACAGAAAGGGAACTCCAGGAGTTGATTGGTAGATTGGATAGAACGGCCCTGAGTTTTGGTATGGCAATAAATGCAGATAAAACAAAGCTCATGACCAATAACGTAGCAGGGTTCAAATCTGTAATAAAGGCAAATGGGCAGGAACTTGAGGTGGTAAAACGTTTCAAATATCTGGGATCATTGATCGGTGAAGAGGATTCGAAGCCAGAGGTAATTGCAAGAATAGCACAAACAACAGCGGCGCTGACTCGGCTGAAACCTGTATGGCAAGACAAGCTGCTCGCCCTCGGCATAAAAGTTAGACTAATGCGCTCTTTGGTGCTGTCAATATTTCTGTATGTCTGCAAGACCTGGACCATTACAGCAGATATCCAGGGCAGAATACATGCAATGGAAATGAGGTGCTATGGAAAACTCCTAAATGTTACATATAAAGATCGTGTCACGAACGTAGAAATCCGTCAGAGAGTTGAAGACGCTATTGGTCCTTTTGAAGATCTGTTTACAGCTATCAAAAGACGAAAGATGGCCTGGTGCAGCCACGTCGCGAGGTCCAACGGAATTGCCATCTCGATACTCTTTGGTTCCGTACCGGGACAGAGAGGGCGAGGACGTCCAAGGAAGAGATGGGTAGACAACATCACTGAGTGGTCAGGCCTTCGTCCCGGTGAGATACGTCAGGCGGCGACAGACAGAGAGGGATGGCGTGGGATTTTGGGAGTGTCTTCATGTGTCCCCAACGACCTGATGGGTTACGGGATGAACTGAACTGAACTGATATATATATTTATATATATAGGTTTGCAATTAAATAGTTGTCCACAAACTTCTATCAAACTGTATACCAATCATGTACACGAAATACAATACATATATAAATAGTGGCAATAGATAACCGCTTAATGCAATGACTAGACAAGAGACAAACAACATTTACAATGCAACCGTTTCACCGGTAAACAAGGCAAAACGCAAGCTGGAGAAGGTTCGTCACATGGAAGAAATACAATCATCTGGATAGATTTATGAATGGAAAAATGGATGACCAGTTCCTCAGCGTAGAAACGGGTCCCAGCTTCGTGTCCAGCTGACCCTGTCTTGGGCCACGGAAATTCAGTGCGTGGTAACTCTTCTAGAAGCATCTCGGATGTTGCAGCATACAACAAGGGAGTCTGACCAACGCATTGGAGGTCTTCCCCGTGGTCTCGTCTTACCTCAGGGGTACCAGACTTCTGTCGCTGTGCTCCGTCGCCCATCGTATCAACATCGAAGGACTCACAAAATAATACTCAGAGCACGCAATGATCTGAGAAAACCTTCTGGAAAAATGCGATATGGATGACATGTTGAGAGGGAACGACAAGGCAATCAACGAGGCCTAATATTAGAACATGATGTGACGGGGTGGCCATGACAGGGGAAGTAAGTTGTGGTGCCCAAGATAGGGGAAGTAAGTTGTCGTGGCCATAACAGGGGAAGTAAGTTGTGGTGGCCATGACAGGGGAAGTAAGTTGTGGTGGCCATGACAGGGAAAGTAAGTTGTGGTGGCCAAGACAGGGAAAGTAAGTTGTGGTTGCCATGACAGGGGAAGTAAGTTGTGGTGGCCATGACACGGGAAGTAAGTTGTGGTAGCCATGACAGGGGAAGTAAGTTGTGGTGGCCATAACAGGGGAAGTAACTTGTGGTGGCCATGACAGGGGAAGTAAGTTGTGGTGGCCATGACAGGGGAAGTAAGTCAGTATCCTTCACTGCAAAAACTCGATACTGGCTTCACATAAAGGGACCATTTGTCGAGGCGTAATCTTCACATTTGAACGATTAACTTAATGGCGGCGCGTGATTGAAGACAAACTTTCTTTAAAACGAGGCCAACTACAGTAGTGAACTTTGCTTCACTGTAGCAAACAATAACGAATGATCTGATATTCTATTTAGCCAAACACATAAAAGCAAGCAAGAGATCTCGGTGAAGCAAATATTAGCAAAACCAACCAAACAAGTCGCGCAGAAAGAACACTTTGAAACGTATACTTTATGGAATGAATAAAATTAGTGCGTACAATCAAGAATAAACTGCAACACAATCATGCTTGTAAACAATCATTTGGTGTATTCTATCGTGACCGTGTCGTAGTCCGTTCTACTCTGACTCTCCCTGCACGCGCGAACAGAATATCTAATCCCGCCAGCTCTGATACCATCATGAGGTTACAGTCATTCCCGGCAACGACAAATGAGTCGTGCCATCTGCTTTCAGTAACGTACAGCTCAGTTTTTCTCAAACAGCTATTTTTAACCTGTCCCAGAAGCGTTTTGAAATGGAGCACCTCCTGAGAAAACTCCTCTCCCAGGTTCTTCAGTTTGTCCTGAAATATTGCTAAGTAATGCGTGTAAAGAGCGTAATCTAAATGGCTCATCTTACGGTGCCGGAGATAATCCTCTTTGGTAAAATTTCGGTACGGTTTATGCCTGTTAGCATTCTTTGGAATGTAAAGCACGTCTTTAGTTTCCCAGCACAGCTGCCGCCTGAGGAGCAGCAGAGACTCGTCAAAATGTTCCATGATCATGACAAGTCCAAAGTCTATGTCCATTTGAGAAATGTATTCCTCTCGCTTCTCACGACTGAAGAACTCTTCCCTACCCATTCCCAAATCCTCCGCCTGTTTGTTTTTAATGTAAGAGAAATAACTGATCCCTTTCTCATACTTGACAGGATTTGCCAAATAAGTTGAAATTGGATTTGTTTCGTTCAGTATCCCTGCATTTCTAACAGCAAAAATCTTGTCAACGTGGTAATATTCAAAAGCCGAAACAAACTGCTCAAAGGGGTCTCTAAGAATTGTAATATACCACGTATCAGGGGGCATAATTTCATGGAATGCTGTACGATTGTAGATTGCGTGATTGAAAAGGATATTGTACTGCTGCCCCTTTGGTATTGGAATGACTTTTTCCTTGGTCAGAATCTCGCCTGGTTTGGAGATGTAGTTGTAGGCGTAAACGTGGTAGATGGTGTTGGGAAGGGCAAAGTTGAGGTTGTGGCTGATACCGTAACGTTGTAAGATGTTGGCTATTGTAGAGCTGCCAGCTTTGTGGGTTTTTACGAATGCCACGTTTTGTACAGGAAGGCACTTCGCTGCGGACCGCGTTACGTTGTCCTGGGTGACGAAGTTTAGGTACCTAAGTTGTCCCTTCATAGGGCCGACGTCTGATAGGGGAATGAAGTCCTGGACACCCGCGGAGATGGCTCGGCCGTGGCTGTCCAGTATCACAGTGTGAGTCAGCATCAGAGAGACCGCCAGGAGAGTCGTTGACAGGATGATGCTGTGGAGAAGATAACATGTGACATTTTGTTTGAGTGCTGCGGTGAGATTGATGAGACAAATGACATGTGACATTTTGTTTGAGTGCCGCGGTGAGATTGATGAGGTAAATGACATGTGACATTTTGTTTGAGTGCCGTGGTGACATTGATGAGGTAAATGACATGTGACATTTTGTTTGAGTGCCCTGATGAGATTGATGCGGTAATTGACATGTGACATTTTGTTTGAGTGCCGTGGTGAGATTGATGAGGTAAATGACATGTGACATTTTGTTTGAGTGCCGCGGTGAGATTGATGAGACAAATGGCATGTGACATTTTGTTTGAGTGCCGCGGTGAGATTGATGAGGTAAACGACATGTGACATTTTGTTTGAGTGCCATGATGAGATTGATGCGGTAATTGACATGTGACATTTTGTTTGAGTGCCGTGGTGAGATTGATGAGGTAAATGACATGTGACATTTTGTTTGAGTGCCGCGGTGAGATTGATGAGACAAATCACATGTGACATTTTGTTTGAGTGCCGCGGTGAGATTGATGAGGTAAATGACATGTGACATTTTGTTTGAGTGCAGCGGTGAGATTGATGAGGTAAATGACATGTGACGTTTAGTCTGAGTGCAGGGAGGAGATTAGGGAGAAAATGACATATGCCATGTAATGTAAGTGTTCCAGTCAGTATATGACAGAACTTTAGTGGACCACAGAATTCTCCAAGTGTGTCGACCCAAAGACCTCCACAATCGCCAAATGCTGTTGTAAATCTTCCAAGCAAACACCAGAACACATTCTGCAGGACTGTCCTACTTATTGGGAGACATTCCAAGATACATTCTAGCAGCGGGGAGCGACCATGCTCGACAAACCTGTACGGCCTATAATTCTCTTTCGTGAACCTCACCGGACTAGAAGAACAGCATCGGTTGATCGCAGAAGAAGAGGAAAATATATTTGATTTCAATACTCAATTTAACTGAATACAGCTGAGTGTTGTCCATACGACCTCTGGTGGTTATCGAAAAGGCACGACAAACTGCGTTAGATGCCTTCCCACCTTTCTACCCTGCGGGTTTCATGTTTACGGAAAGGCTTCGGTGGTAACCCTGAGGCAAAATCTGCATCCTATGCTATCTCCAGTCGTCTCGATAAATGTCTTGCCACTGGCAAAAGGTAGCTTAGGCTCTGTGAGTGAGGTTGACAAAAGGCGCAGTTTCTTCCTCACTTTAATCCAAATCTCCGCGCAAGTCACCCATTTCAGCGGACACAGCAAGCGATACGACTGTCCACACGGCTGAACAATGAGAGTGGTCTTCATCACTTGTGATGGACAACTATCAACTCAACCACCTAAGATTCCCTGACGATATCACACTTATCACAGAAACACCTGCCAAAGCGACACAGATGATATCATCCCTGGTAGCGGGGGCAACAACAATACATTTAGAAAAAAGCGAAAGCTATGCACAACCGTTTTATGGAGCGTAACCCAGTATCCAGAAATGATACACCATTTAAGGATGTCGACGAATACATCTACCTCGGCCACCTTCTCAACATCTACCTCGGCACTTCCTCAACATCTACCTCGTCCGCCTCCTCAACATCTACCTCGGCCTCCTTTTCAACATCTACCTCGGCCACTTCCTCAACATCTACCTCGGCCACTTCCTCAACATCTACCTCGTCCGCCTCCTCAACATCTACCTCGGCCGCATCGTAAACATCTACCTCGGCCACCTCCTCACTCAACATCTACCTCGGCCACCTCCTCAACATCTACCTCGGCCACCTCCTCACTCAACATCTACCTCGGCCACCTCCTCAACATCTACCTCGGCCACCTCCTCAACATCTACCTCGGCCACTTGCTCACTCAACATCTACCTCGGCCACCTCCTCAACATCTACCTCGGCCACCTCCTCAACATCTACCTCGGCCACTTCCTCACTCAACATCTACCTCGGCCACCTCCTCAACATCTACATCGGCCACTTTCTCACTCAACATCTACCTCGGCCAGCTCCTCAACTTCTACCTCGGCCACTTCCTCAACATCTACCTCGGCCACCTCCTCAACATCTACCTCGACCACCTCCTCAACATCTACCTCGGCCACCTCCTCAACATCTACCTCGGCCACCTCCTCAACATCTACCTCGGCCACTTCCTCACTCAACATCTACCTCGGCTACCTCCTCAACATCTACCTCGGCCACCTCCTCAACATGGAACATGTTGAAGCCCGAGAAGGCCAGACGTCATCGAGCAGGCTAGGCCGCCTTCAACTCGATAAAGGCGGCAACAGACGCCACACGAGACACCAAACTACGAGCTGATATATTTGACTCAGTGGTCCTACCAGCGCTATGCTATGAATGTGAAACCTGGTCTCTGACAAAAGCCGTGGAGACCCAGCTAAGGACAACACATGCGTCACTCGAGCGCCATCTGGTGGGCCTATCACTTAGACAAGAGCGCCAGATGGGCTGACACAGCAGTGTAGCCCGGGCATTGTCACACGTCAAGGATGTCATCCATCATGCCAACTACTCCAAGCACCCCTGGGCCGGTCATGTAGTCAGAAGGAAAGACGAACGATGGAGCACTGCGCTGCACTGGTACGCGCGCGGCAAAAAAAAGCCACCTGGCAGACCCCCCACCAGTATATGGCAATTTTCGTTCGAGCTGCACAACACTCGTGATCCTGAAACAAACAAGTTAGCCATCCACTGGACAACCCGTGCCCGAGACTGGAAACCTAGATGAGACCAGCACAAAACCAAATACCATAGCACTACTCGAGCCCAGCCCACTAAGCAGAGAAATGCACCCGGCTACTACCAACTCGCACACGAGTTGGGACCAGCACAAGGGCTAACGGCATTGTAGATGCACACGTCCACTAAGATGGCGCCTAGCAGGCTGCGAGTCTACTTTGCTCTAGTGTTTTAGTTTATTAAGATGGACTCGCGCATCGGTTAACCACCCTCCACGGCACTTGTCCAAACGTAGCGGAGTAATAAGCTGCTCGATTCTACCCAGCATACAATCCTTCTACCGGCTACATCCAGCTAATACCAGCGCTTGGACCTGCGCAGAGTCATCTGGCCCTGTAGGAGTACAGGCAGACTAAGAACTCCTTTCATTACAATAAATGGAGCATATAATATCATGTCCCCCGAGTAGAACGTAGTTTTAAAATAATATGACCACTGTAACCTTCCAAGCATGTCGTAAAAGGCAACTGCAGAGGTTTGAACATGGGGCTAGCATTCTCATCATGGTAAAACCATAGCTATTATAACCTCCACTATACATGCTCTGATACAGACTTCCGGTAAAGGAACCAGTTGTGGTAGGGGCGCTATGCAAAAGGAAGAAAGAAATGGCAGAAGAATCATAAAACACTGCATAAAACACTGCATAAAACACGCTCAATCCTACCGGAAAACAAACAGACATTTTCTAATTCTGAATAATTTCCACTAGAACATAGAACTGTCATGGCTTGGCTTGGCTTCGTTCGTTCTCAATCTCCCGCTACCAAACCCTAACACGGGCCTAAGTAGCAGAATGTAGTCCAGAGAACGGAATGAGTTGTGTCGTAGTTTTGAGCTTGACTGCGATATTTGCACCTTTCGGTCCAACACATCCGACTTCAGCAACCATTTTTTTAGTACCGGGTTCCCTCTTCGATCCCTTCTCCTTAGCCAGTCTGCTCTGTTGCAGCCTGTTATCCAGGATCACCGCTTGGAGGTGTAGAAGGGTCTTGGCAGCTCTGGTTCGCCGGCCCTAACGCTAGCAGTCAGCTAAGAGTCGCTGACCACTGCAGCTCATGCACTGCTCAGCATCTTGATCCCAGAACTGTAATGGTTGCTTTCCCTCCCACTCGCCCCGCTCCCCCCGTTCCATATGCCTTTTTTTCTGTAATCTTTAGGAGCTCCATAAATGAAACGTTATCTACCACTGCACTTCGCACGGTGAAGTTGGCCTCCACATTTTTTTCTTTTCCTGTGGTTTCAAATCCATCGCATGTCAGGCTAAATTGGTCGATTTCCATGAAAATTTAGATTAACGGCCGGCAGGATAGGAGAGTAATCATCATCATCTTCTTGTTGTTCTTTTTATCCTTTTTCGATGTTGTTGTTGATGCTGTTGATGTAGTGGATGTTGTTGAAGCTGTTGATGTTGTTGTTGATGTTGTGGATGTTGTTGTTGCTGTTGGTGTTGTTGATGTTGTTGATTCTATTGATGTTGTTGATGTTGTTGTTGATGCTGTTGATGCTGTTGATGTTGTTGATGCTGTTGATGTTGTTGATGTTGTTGATGCGCTGTTGATGTTGTTGATGCTGTTGAATACCCACAACGAGTGCGTTTACTCTGTTGTGCTCCCTGCATAGAGCGATAGGCGGCGGGTTGTTGTAGGTGTCCTCATATACCGGCCATGCTGATGAAGGTGGACCGTGGTCTTCCAGTCGATTGTGCTATGTTTGACTCCACCAGCCTGGCGTTAACTACTACGCGGATCAAGTTAATGCACATCTCGTCAGCCAGACTGCTTTGAAAACAGCATATTTCCAGGGAACGATGCATTTGAGAGAGATTGTGATCCTGTTGAGTATGTTGTGTCTGACGCTGTCGTAACGTCCTGGTCAGTATGTTGTGTCTGACTTTGTCGTGACGTCCTGGTCAGTATGTTGTGTCTGACCTCGTCGTGATGTCCTGGTCAGTATGTTGTGTCTGACCTTGTCGTGACGTCCTGGTCAGTATGTTATGTCTGACTTTGTCGCGACGTCCTGGTCAGTATGTTATGTCTGACCTTGTCGTGACGTCCTGGTCAGTATGTTGTGTCTGACTTTGTCGTGACGTCCTGGTCAGTATGTTGTGTCTGACCTCGTCGTGATGTCCTGGTCAGTATGTTGTGTCTGACCTTGTCGTGACGTCCTGGTCAGTATGTTGTGTCTGACCTTGTCGTGACGTCCTGGTCAGTATGTTGTGTCTGACTTTGTCGTGACGTCCTGGTCAGTATGTTGTGTCTGACCTCGTCGTGATGTCCTGGTCAGTGTGTTGTGTCTGACCTTGTCGTGACGTCCTGGTCAGTATGTTGTGTCTGACCTTGTCGTGACGTCCTGGTCAGTATGTTATGTCTGACTTTGTCGCGACGTCTTGGTCAGTATATTGTGCCTGATCAGACAACCGTTTCAGTTTACCCTTCTTCAATTAACTGATGCTGTGCGTCTAGCCCATTGAGGTTCATGAAGGAGACTTCGTTTTAATCCTTCGCCGGCCCCATCACCTTTTCGAGCAAGATCGCTTCCCCGGGCCAGACCCTCTTTCATTGGTCTGCATAAGTGGGACAGTCCTGCATAATATGTTCTGAAAAAGAGAGTCACCAGCCTACCATAGCGCCTTCTTCCTTCTGACCATGCGCATGCTGCAGTTGTACAGGACTTCCTGGTACCGAGGCGATGGTCACTGTCACATCCGAGGGCTTGTGGGGAAGGACTTAGACCTCATCTGAGAATGAAGGAAAAAACACATTTATGAGCCAAGAGTTCATTTGGTGTCAAATACAATGTGTCTTTTGCTGTCACCATCGGTGTCAAAACTGTTCCAGTTCAACTGGGATTGAAATTATGGTCCAAGGGTCGGCGTGGTTAAGTGAGACGGCTCACAACTCGAAAGTGCTGGGCTCGTTCCCCAGTCACAGCACCGGCGTTACCCTTGGGAATCAAACCCTTAGAAAATGCAGGAGGTAGCAGACACTTACATAAAATGTATGCCGAAGTCGGATGCACTGAGACGACAGACGCAAAATAAAAATATAGTGGAACGCACACTGCCTTGGGGAATTGAGAAATAAGGCAATAACAACAACAACAACAACAACAACAACAACAACAACACAAAAAGAATTCTGGCCCTTTTGAAAATAAAAACAAGGAAATATTTTTTTTAAACTGTGTTTTTCGGTAAAAGGTTTTACACTTACTAAGACATGTTTTTTGTTTGGTTTTTGGAACTACTTGAAAAGTGAACTGATCAACGTACTATCTTGTTAACATACCCTGTGTTTAAATAACATGTTTCTGGCTTTTTACGAGGTCCATGCTGTTGTAGGCGATTTGGCAATCGTCTCTCACTTTGCAACACCTGGGTCATTTATCAGGATTCAATCGAAACTCGAAATGGTTGACCGTTTTAAATATTTAGGGTCGATTGTCAGTGATGAAGGATCAAAATGTGAGGTGTTGGCCGGAATAGCACAAACAATAGGGGCGCTTGCACAACTTAACAAAATCTGGCACGATAAACGCAAAGCACTAAGCACGAAAATCAGATTAATGCGTACACTGGTCCTGTCAATATTTTACAGTTACAGCTGACCTTCAGCGAAAGATACCGGCCTTGGAGATGAGATGTTTATGAAGACTTTCAAACGTCACGTACAAAGATCGAGTTACAAATGAGAAAATACGAGATAGAATTACAACAGCAATAGGGGATTTTGAAGACCTCTTGGAAACTGTCAAAAAAAAAGAAACTCGGTTGGTACGGTCACATATCGAGATCAAATGGTCTTGGAATTACAATCCTGCATAGAAAGGTGCATGGCAGCTGACGAAGAGGCCGTCCCAAAAAGAGGTGGGAGGACAACATAAAAGAATGGACCAATCTCCGACCAGAATAGTCACAGGCAGCGGCCGCTGACAGAGAAGGGTGACGTGGTGTTGTAAAGGTGTCTTCATGTGTGCCCCAACGACCTCGCCGGTTACGGGATGATCTGACCTGACCTGACCTGACCAATGGAAACGTGATTGAAGAAGGAAGAAATAAAGAAACTATGTTTTTCGGTAAAACCTTTTGAATGACCTGTCCAATGTCCATCAACATTTGATTGATTAACAGGTCGTACTAATGGAGGCAAGTGTACACATTTTAAGCTCTCTTATCAGGAAGTTCGTTACAATTTGAGAAATAAGCGCCATGCATCCGACAAGGTTCCGAACAAGGATGATGCCAAGTAAATTAAACGCTTGTAATAAAGAAGGCAGATACGTGTAAACCAGGTTGCACTGACGCTTGATGAGCTTTCAATATCGAATTGTTGAGGCATCAATTCAATTCAAATGCCGTTTCTACAATAAAGTTTGGCTGTAATCGATTTCCAACATTCTCTATCTCTCCCGCTGGTGGTATACACAGACAGACTGCTGGTCGTTCATAGTTTAGTGTTATCCTACAACTTGTAAATTTTTCTACTTCGTACTTCAACCTTACCCTCCAAAATATTTTTAAAAATGAGTCGCATGTTTGTTAATGAGAACAAAGTGGTACTTGTCGGTTTATTCACTCGAATTAAAATGTATCCCTAACAACGACATATATGACTTGTCGGGTCTTTATGCCTTTCAATCGTTCTCTTTCCCCTCTAGTTTCTCCAAGACCCCTACATTTGTTAGCTTTTGTTTCCATCAAACGCGAACCATTCTCCTGTTCACCCACATCTCCAGTGACTCTGTACTATCTTCTATCATTTTGTCAATTGTCCAAGTCTCCAGGGACTGTTTTATCTTCTATCAGCTTGTCCATTGTGTAAGTATCCAGTGACTCTGTTCTATCTTCTATCAGCTTGTCCATTGTGTAAGTCTCCAGTGACTCTGTTCTATCTTCTATCAGCTTGTCCATTGTGTAAGTCTCCAGTGACTCTGTTCTATCTTCTATCAGCTTGTCCATTGTCCAAGTCTCCAGTGACTGTTCTATCTTCTATCAGCTTGTCCATTGTGTAAGTCTCCAGTGACTCTGTTCTATCTTCTATCAGCTTGTCCATTGTGTAAGTCTCCAGTGACTCTGTTCTGTCTTCTATCAGCTTGTCCATTGTGTAAGTCTCCAGTGACTCTGTTCTATCTTCTATCAGCTTGTCCATTGTGTAAGTCTCCAGTGACTCTGTTCTATCTTCTATCAGCTTGTCCATTGTGTAAGTCTCCAGTGACTCTGTTCTATCTTCTATCAGCTTGTCCATTGTGTAAGTCTCCAGTGACTCTGTTCTATCTTCTATCAGCTTGTCCATTGTCCAAGTCTCCAGTGACTGTTCTATCTTCTATCAGCTTGTCCATTGTGTAAGTCTCCAGTAACTCTGTTCTATCTTCTATCAGCTTGTCCATTGTGTAAGTCTCCAGTGACTCTGTTCTATCTTCTAACAGCTTGTCCATTGTGTAAGTCTCCAGTGACTCTGTTCTATCTTCTATCAGCTTGTCCATTGTGTAAGTCTCCAGTGACTCTGTTCTATCTTCTATCAGCTTGTCCATTGTGTAAGTCTCCAGTGACTCTGTTCTATCTTCTATCAGCTTGTCCATTGTGTAAGTCTCCAGTGACTCTGTTCTATCTTCTATCAGCTTGTCCATTGTCCAAGTCTCCAGTGACTGTTCTATCTTCTATCAGCTTGTCCATTGTGTAAGTCTCCAGTGACTCTGTTCTATCTTCTATCAGCTTGTCCATTGTGTAAGTCTCCAGTGACTCTGTTCTATCTTCTAACAGCTTGTCCATTGTGTAAGTCTCCAGTGACTCTGTTCTATCTTCTATCAGCTTGTCCATTGTGTAAGTCTCCAGTGACTCTGTTCTATCTTCTATCAGCTTGTCCATTGTGTAAGTCTCCAGTGACTCTGTTCTATCTTCTAACAGCTTGTCCATTGTGTAAGTCTCCAGTGACTCTGTTCTATCTTCTATCAGCTTGTCCATTGTGTAAGTCTCCAGTGACTCTGTTCTATCTTCTATCAGCTTGTCCATTGTGTAAGTCTCCAGTGACTCTGTTCTATCTTCTAACAGCTTGTCCATTGTCCAAGTCTCCACGCCATACTTTAGTGTTGAGTATTTATATCACTTGATAATTTTTATTTCTAAGCTGTAGCCTAGGTCTTTAGATGTAAATATCTTCTTCATTCTGCTGTATCTATCCTTGACCATACCTAATTCTACTTGTTGTGTCAGTTTCGCATTTACCATTATTGGATACTACATGCCTGAGATATGAGAGGCTTGTCACCTGTTCTAGTACCCCTTTCTCCGTTTACTGTGATGTACAATTTGGGTTTTCTCCTTTCTTGTAGCATCATTAAAACAAAACGACTAAGACTTTCAAGTATACAGTAGAGACACAATTCGGACTCAGTGGTCTCGAGGTAAAGTGTCCGCATCGGGGTACCGGAAGTTGTGGGTTCGAATCACGGTGGAGACTGGGATTTTTTTCACGTAGATCTTCTGGTAAAAATTCCCCTGATCTCTGGATAGTGAGATCGGACTCCAGTGTTCAGTGTCGATCACGTTAAAAAATTCCTTGGCAGTTGGAAATCGAAAAGAGTAGGCTTTACAGCCGCTGCCCGAACAAAATTCAAATTAAAAATCTACCCAAGTTATTTGTCCATTTTCCCTGGTGGTTTGTTAATAGCAGCTATAGATGGCGCCTAACTGGCTGCGGGTCTACTTAGCTCTAGTGTTTGAATCTATTAAGATGGACTAGCACATCGGTAAAAACCACCCTCCAAGAAACTGGTTGTATACAGACTCTGTAGAGTCTTCTATACTAGTATAAAGAAGTTAAGTTTAGTTAAATGAGCAACAATATATTTATACCAGCTCTCTGTGATCAGTACCAAACATGGAAATCGACTAAGGCGCAAGAACGAAATATGTGAGATGAGAGGCTGATATGGGGCCGAAGACGCAGTGAGCTGAAAGCAGTACTCGCAGCTGACTAATTACTACATGGCCAGCAAGCTAGCGCTGTCTTATAGTCTATTCCAACTTCAAGCGGCAGCCCTGAAAACAGGCTACATCTGACTGGTTGAGAGAATAGGGTACTAAGAGGAAAGGTAAACCGGGTCTCCAAAAGGTGTCGTTCTAAAACAGGGTGAAGAAGAAGAAGGAGAAAAAGGAGAAGGAGTACAAGGAGGATCAAGAAGAAGAACAAGAAGAAAAAGAAGAAAAAGAAGAAGAAAAAGAAGAAAAGAAGAAAAACAGGAAGAAGAATAGAAGGAAGAAGAAGAAGAAAAAGAAGGAAGATGAGGACAAGAGGAGGGGGAGGAAAAGGAGGAGGAAGAAAAAGGAGGAGGACGAAGAAGAAAAGAAGAAGAAGAAACATAAGAAGAAGAAGAAAAACCGGAAGAAAGGAAAGATGAAAATGAAAAAGAAGAAGAAAGACAAGGATGAGCATAAACAAGAAGAAGAACTAGAAGAATAACAGGAAGAAGAAGAGAAAGAAGAAAAAGAAGAAAAACAGGAAGAAGAGAAAGAAGAAAAAGAAAAACGTTAAGAAATAGAGAAAGAAGAAGAAGAATTAGAAAAACAGGAAGAAGAAAAGAATGAAACAGAAGATGACGAAAAACAGGAAGAAGAAGAGAAAGAAGAAGAAAAAAAACAGGAAGAAGAAGAGAAAGAAGAAGAAGACAAAAAACAGGAAGAAGAGAAAGAAGAAAAAGAAAAAGGAGGAGGACAAGGAGGAGGTGGAAAAGTAGGAGGAAGAAAGATGAAAAAGAGGAAGAAGAAAACGAAAAACAGGAAGAAGAAGAAAAAGATGAAGAAGAAGATGAAGGAAGAGGGAACACGAAAGAAATAAAAATGAACAAGGAAGGAGGAAGATGATTGTAAAGAACGGCCAAGATATCTAGTAGATAAAATTTGAAATGAAGAAACAGGAAAGAAAATGGGAACAGTGCCGTAGATGACTAAAATAGACGAGATAGTAAATGGTTTGGTCACATGACATGAATATCCACATACGTCCCTGTCGTACCAGACAACAGAGATCTAGATCAACAAGAAGACGAAGAGAACCTGACGTAATCGTGTTAATGAAACACTTCAGAGGGATGGATTGAATACAGCACCGGCTACATACGAGAGTAAGTCAGTAGTAGGAAACACACTAATAGGGGATAATTGAGAAAGGCAGTTGGTAGCTTCTAAAGATATCATTAGGTGGCAGCAACATCCAGCTTTGTGATTAGTGTAGGCCGCAGACACTAGGTGTCGCATGTACATGCGCAGATCAATAAGATATGTGGCTCCCCTGCTTCCAAAGCGTGCAGCCAAAGAACAACGTGATATTTTGTGCTTCTTTAAAGGGGAGAAATGACTTTCTGCAAATGATATTCCTCAGGAAATTATTCTTGTTTGCGATGAGAGATGTCTGTCGTGTGAAGCGATGTATAGCTGGTCTGATACATTTTCTCACGGACGCTCAAAATATTGCTGATGAAGTTTGACCTGGTCGTCCTGATCAGATTGCAATATACTCATATCTGCGGCGAGTGGCGGAGATTCGAGCTGTCATGTGATTTACGATAGACCGTGTAACAACAACAATAGGGTGTTCGCATTGTTTAGCCTACAGCATAATGCATCATCGCACCTTCGTGGAAGATGCCTCGTATATGACGAAGAGGTTAAACGGGAAGTGTCAATGTGGCTGAGGCAGCAAACTACAGACTTCCACGCTGCAGGTTTTGGTGCACTGAAAAGGCGATTTGATAAGTGTATAAATGTTGGTGGAAATTATGAGTATGTTAAGAAATAAGGGACAATGTAAATGCAATAATAAATGGTTTTCAAGTTCGTATCTTGGCTTCGTTCATTCTCAATCTCCCGCTACCAAACCCTGAAAGGGCTTAAGCAGCAGAATGTAGTCCAGAGAACCGAATGCGTTGTGTCGTAGTTTACAGCTTGACTTGGATATTTGCACCTTTCGATACAACACATCCGACTTCAGCAAGCATTTTTTTAGTATCGGGTTAGCATTCCCTCTTCGATCCCATCTCCTTAGCCAGTCTGCCCTGCTGCAGCCTGTTATCCAGGATCACCGCGTGGAGGTGTAGAAGGGTCTTGGCAGTTTTGGTTCGCTGGTCCTGACACTAGCAGTCAGCTATGAGTCATTGACCACTGCAGCTCATGCGCTGCTCAGCATCCTGATCCCAAGTTCGTATCTCATTTAGTTTTTTTTTTTTAAATAGCCATTTGTGACATATTTACTGACTTGCGTTATCAGCACGCTTCTATGTGGTAGCGAAACTTTTGCAACCTCTGCCAAACATTAGCAAAGGCGTCTTCGATCCGTCCTTGGTGGAACGTAGGGGAACAGGGTGACAAACGAGGAGATAGTTGCTCACACCGACCTCACACCATGTGTGTACACTTCTCATCGGCAGCGAAGACTACAATAGCTTGACCATGTTCGCCGCATGGAAGATGGTCGCTTCACCCAAAGATATTCTATATGGGCAGCTGGCTGATGGCAAAAGAACAACCAACAGACCACCGATTAGGTTCAAAAACGTTCTTTAAATGAGATGTGACATCATCACCATTATCACCATCATCATCACCATCATCACCTGCACCATCATCATCATAATCACCATCATCATCACCACCATCATCATCATCACCATCATCATCATCATCATCATCATCACCATCATCATCATCATCATCATCACCATCACCACCATCATCATCATCACCATCATCATCACCACCATCACCATCATCATCATCACCATCACCACCATCATCATCATCACCATCATCATCACCACCATCACCATCATCATCATCACCATCACCACCATCATCATCATCACCATCATCATCACACCATCACCATCATCATCACCACCACCATCATCATCATCTCATCATCATCACCACCATCACCATCATCATCACCACCATCACTTTCATCATCATCACCATCACCACCATCATCATCATCACCATCATCATCACCACCATCATCATCATCACCATCACCACCATCATCATCATCACCATCATCATCACCACCATCACCCTCATCATCACCATTACCCTCATCATCATCATCTCCACCATCACCATTACCCTCATCATCATCACCACCATCACCATCATCATCACCACCATCATAATCATCATCATCCTCATCATCACCACCATCATCACCATCTCCACCATCACCATCATCATCACCATCAGTGCTGTAACCTGAAAGATCATTGAGACACCAATACTGCAGATTGTTGGACCAGTTCCCAGTATTTCTATCGGTTTTGTACCAGGATATTTGTTCTAGCTATCGACCGTCACTTCCACTCTCTAATGTCTTCCCATCTCTTTTTCTGCCTCCCTCTCTTACGTTTCACAGGCACATCACCTTGCAGGACCGTCTTGATCAACCCAGACGATCTTGAATAATGCCCATACCACGTGATCTTGCCCGCTTTTACCATAGTCAATAGATCATTATATTGGCTGACCTTTCTCTTAACGGTGCCCCAAACTGCTTTATTCGTGGCGTGGCCTGGTATTCTATGATGTATCCGATTCAAGTGAAAGTGTCATCTGAATGATCACCTCGGTATGGGAGAAAAGACGCTTACGCTCTGGAGAGAATCCCCTAGCTAATCACCACACGGCCGTATTTTCCCAGTCAGTACAGACTGAAGAAGATTATTCGATTTAAATAACAATTTGTGAAGTCTTCTCGTGCAATTTTTCAGCAAAGATCGTCTATGTTTTACACAGCTTAGGGCCTCGTGAAGTCTAAATCCAGCACGGTTTGTGTCTCTACTTTGCCGAAGAGCTTGTTGTGTATCAACTACCATAATAGTTATACTGGCGGTATCATAGCTACAATTCGTCTCTCGAACCGGACAGGTCAATTGACCGGGGCCAGATACGCCAAGTGAAGATGGCGAACATGTCTTGGTGTAACAAATAGAGCTTAGTCTGTGTTTGAAAACGACCAGATTCGCCAAAATAAGACACCCATTCACCCTACAAAAAAACACACCTCAATAAAACAAAATAAACACACCACCAAACGTTAAAGCGAGACACAAGCATGAACCTTCCAGACAGGATGGGGAAAGCTAAGTTAACCTGACAGAAACGCATGTTGAAATCCGGTACACTAGACCAAGCGGTCATCAAACTTCGGCATGTGGAACTTGAAATAATAACATTTCCTTCCTCGTTCGTTCTCAATCTCCCGCTACCAAGCCCTGAACGTTCTCAATCTCCCGCTACCAAGCCATGAACGTTCTCAATCTCCCGCTACCAAGCCCTGAACGTTCTCAATCTCCCGCTACCAAGCCCTGAACGTTCTCAATCTCCCGCTACCAAGCCCTGAACTCTCTCAATCTCCCGCTACCAAGCCCTGAACGTTCTCAATCTCCCGCTACCAAGCCCTGAACTCTCTCAATCTCCCGCTACCAAGCCCTGAACTCTCTCAATCTCCCGCTACCAAGCCCTGAACGTTCTCAATCTCCCGCTACCAAGCCCTGAACTCTCTCAATCTCCCGCTACCAAGACCTGAACGCTCTCAATCTTTTGCTACCAAGCCCTGAACGTTCTCAATCTTCCGCTACCAAGCCCTAAACGTTCTCAATCTCCCGCTACCAAGCCCTGAACGTTCTCAATCTCCCGCTACCAAGCGCTGAACGTTCTCAATCTCCCGCTACCAAGCCCTGAACGTTCTCAATCTCCCGCTACCAAGCGCTGAACGTTCTCAATCTCCCGCTACCAAGCCCTGAACGTTCTCAATCTCCCGCTACCAAGCCCTAAACGTTCTCAATCTCCCGCTACCAAGCCCTAAACGTTCTCAATCTCCCGCTACCAAGCGCTGAACGTTCTCAATCTCCCGCTACCAAGCGCTGAACGTTCTCAATCTCCCGCTACCAAGCGCTGCACGTTCTCAATCTCCCGCTACCAAGCCCTAAACGTTCTCAATCTCCCGCTACCAAGCCCTAAACGTTCTCAATCTCCCGCTACCAAGCGCTGAACGTTCTCAATCTCCCGCTACCAAGCGCTGAACGTTCTCAATCTCCCACTACCAAACCCTGAAAAGGGTTTTGCAGGTACCATAATGTTGACTGGAGAACGGAATGCGTTGTGTCGTAGTTTACAGCTTGACTGCTATATTTGCACCTTTCTGTCCGACACATCAGACTTCAGCATGGCATTTTTGGGTACCGGGTTCGCCTTCTCCTTGACCGATCTGCCCTGTTGCAGTCTGTTATCCAGGATCACTGCGTGGAGGTGTAAACTGGTCTTGACAGCACTGGATCACTGGCCCTGACGCTAGCAGCCAGCTATGGGTCGCTGACCGCTGCAGCTCATGCGATGCTCATAATCTTGAACCAAAATAATATTTTTCATTTCAGTTAACGATTATTGCAATTTCAGTAAATAAAAGTAATCGAAAAACGAATTTCTTGCTGTTGTCATCTAACTTAAGCCAGTTGTCTGAAGAAGGACGTGAGTTAACGCAACAATATGCGCCTGAACTGGTCTCGAAAGATCTTTCGTTAACTTACGTCCTTCTTTAAACATCGTTGTCCAGTTCTTCACTGTTGTCTTTGACACCCTTTTGTCACCATAGACTGCCTGCATTCTGCGATGAATATCAACTGGTCGACATCCTTCAGCTGTTAGAAACCGAATCACCGCTCACTGATCAACTCTGGACGGATTTCATATCACACCTACCATGTTTTCAACGGTCTGCTGAGAAAACTATGAGTCGGAGGATAGTACAATTTTGCAAATTTGACGGATGATATTTACTATTTTACACCAGAACTGACGTAATCATGCGCCTCGTACATATGTTCACTTGTTCCAGTTTGGTCCGGTTGCAGTTGAACACGCCTCGTAAAACTGACCTTTTAAAACCTCAGCCCACGAAATTGTGTAAAACATGCAATGTGGCTCTCGTGCGAGGAAGTTTGGACATCCCTGTACGAGGTAACAGGTACAACGATATAGAGTGACCTAGTTTCCGTTACGTGAAAACGAAAGAATAAACGAAGAAGTAGCAGAAGAGAAAGTGACTCTAGTGGGTCATGCCCTGTTCCACAATTTATTACGAGTTGCACTTTTTCAGCACCACAAAGCTTGCGAGAATAAATCCATCTAACGGCAGCCCCGAGTGGTCTACCAGGGTCTTTGTGTATGACAAGGACAAGCAAAGTACTACTGTCTCGCAGAGAGCATGTCGTAAGAGGCGACTAACTGTGGGACATGACATAACACCGGCCACGGTTAGGTGGTTTGTTTAGAGCAGAGATGGCGCCTAACAGGCTGCGGGTCTACTTTGCTCTAGCGTTTGAGTCTATTAAGATGGACTCGCACATCGGTTAACCACCCTCCGTAAGCGCTTGTGCCAACGCAGCGGAGTATTACGTTGCTCGAGCCTAGCCCTCTAAGCAGGAAGCCCTTCTCCCGTCTACACCCAGCTCATAACAGAGCTGAGGGCTGCACGGAGACATCTGACCATGTAGAAGTACAGGTCGACTAAGAACGCCAGTCAGATTGTGTTAGGAGACATACTCTTACGAGCTTCAGTCTTAGTCGGCCTGTTCATCTGCAAGCGCATGAGCCATTGTGCAGGTCCCATCTCGTGTGCGAGTTGGTAGTAGCCGAGTTGTGCATTTCTCTGCTTAGCGAGCTGGGTTCGAGGAGTGCTTTGTTTTTTGGTTTTGTGATGGTCTAATCTCGGTTTTCAGTCGATTCTGCCTCAGACACGGATTGTTCAGTGGATGGGTAACTTGTTTGTTGTAGGATCGCGAGTGTTGTGCAGCTCAAACGAATCTTGCCATTTAATGTGAGGTCTGCGAGGTGGCTTATTTCTTTGCCGCGTTCGTACCACGGAGTTGTTGCTGTGTTCCAGCGTTCGTCTTTCCTTCTGACTACATGACCAGCCCAGCTGTACTTGGAGTTGTTGGCATGATGGATGACATCCTTGACGTGTGACAATGCCCGGATGTCACTGTTGTGTAAGCCCATCTGGCGCTCTTGTCTAAGTGATAGGCCCACCAGATGGCGCTCACGGGAGGCAAGCGTTGTCTCCATGGCTTTTGTCAGAGACCAGGTTTCACATTCTACAAGTTATGGAATTATTCATATATCTTGAAAATAATATAGACAAATAGAAACGTAAATAAGTAATGGCTCAATGACAGCAACTATTCCCAAAACGAATCTCATGTTACGGTGCCATGATCAAGACGGTCAGCAATCAATAGCTAATTGATAGCGCCTGGGTCTGCGAGCCAGAGCTGCTAAGACCCTTCTACGCCTTCACTTGGTGATGCTGAATAGTATGCACCAATAAGGCAGACTGGCTAAGTAGAATGAATCGAAAAGAGGGGGCAACCCGGTTTTAAAAAAAGCCTGCTGAAGTCGGATTTATCGGACCGAAAGATGTAAATATCGCAGTCAAGCTGTTAACTCCGACACAACGCTATCTGTTCTTCGGACTACATCCTGCTACTTGCAAAGCCCTTTTTAGGGTTTGGTTACGGGAGATAGAGAACGAACGAAGAAAAAGAAAAAGAAAAAAAAGAAAAAAAGAAGAAGAAAAAGAAGACGAGGTACTATTGCCTACGCCATGGACAAAGAACCATGAAAAACAGCTAACAAGTCACACGGAAAAGCATGTTACATCACAGCGATGCAATACAGTTTGAATTGGCAGCCATTACTAGAAGGTACAACGCAACTTGGATTGATTTCATCAATATAGACAGAGTAGAAGAAGCAGACAAAGGCGCCATCATTATCAATACTCCTTTGTTCGTTATCACAACCACACCAATGACTATAGCAAAGGCAATTATCAGCGGAAGGTTCTAAACATTGCAACACAGTTTCTCACGCAAGGTTACAAGCTGTGGACACAAGCTTGTCCTTTCACCAGTAAATATTTGACAGTCCTGCAACGACTACTCGGCTGTCATGAACAGATACAGCAGGGAAAACACACCAAAGTAGTCACTACTAAAATGGGTGATTATTATTTAAAACAAAGTAGCCACTACTAAAATGGGTGATTATTATTTAAAACAAAGTAGCCACTACTAAAATGGGTGATTATTATTTAAAACAAAGTAGCCACTACTAAAATGGGTGATTATTATTTAAAACAAAGTAGCCACTGCTTAAAGTGGGGAATTATTTTTAAAACAAAGTAGCCACAACTAAAATGGGTGACTATTATTTAAAACATAGTAGCCACAACTAAAATTGGTGATTATTATTTAAAACAAAGTAGCCACTACTTAAAGTGGGGGATTATTATTTAAAACAATGTAGCCACTACTAAAATGGGTGATTATTATTTAAAACAAAGTAGCCACTACTAAAAATGTGTGACTAATATATGACACCACAACCGCAATAACAATTATCATATGAGCACTCGGAAAACATATACACAAGAAAACAGAAAAGAAAGTTGAGAAAAAGGCAATCAGGACTCGAACCACGAACATCCAGATGATGTGTCTGTTTTGTTGCCAGGAATGACTGGAGTTATAGTATTCGACCAACAATACCCGTGCATCCGCCAACAAAGATGTTAATATTAAATCTTCCCGACTTAACGCCAATCAATGGAGCGTGAGGGGCGTAGTCTAGTGGTTAGTGCCACCACCCACAAAACAAACTTGCCTGTGTTCGAGTTTATGAATCAGCAAGGCTGTTACATATTGAAAGTAAGCTCATTTAAAATGTGTGCTGAAGTCGGACGCACTGGGCTGAAAGGCGCGTTATACAGATATAACGCATTTCGGATTAAGGGAAAAGACAAGCGGCTAAAAAAATGTGTCACAACAATGAACTACTTGATACAAACCTAAGTCAATCAAGACAAATATGTAGACGGCGTCAGCTAGTGGTTAAGTGACACGGCTCACAACACTAAGTTGCTGGGTTCGATCCCCATCACAGCACAGGCCGTTACCCCGGGGAAGCAAACCCTTAGAAAATTCAGGAGACAGCAGACCCTTACACAAAATGCATGCCGAAGTCGGATGCACTGGGCCGACAGATGCAAAATAAAAACTTAGTGCAACGCACACCGCTTTTGGGGAATAGAGAAATAAGGCAAACGCAAAAAAAAAAACACAACATTTTTTAGATATTAACCACTACTTCGAGACGCCTCTGGAGGTGTGTGCTTACCACGCCCTGGACTTCCTTGGCCCAAGACAGGGTCCGCTGGAGACGAAACTGGAACCGGCAGCTACACTGGAGAACAGGTAATCAGGATCAAGATACAGAACCACAACTTATCTTGATATCCAGACTGACAGGCGAGGATTTGTTGAAGACATGTACCCCGCAAGAGTTGAACAGATTAGTTACATAACCTTAACTTACTATTTCGTTCCATACTATTACGAGGGGCGTTAAAATCATACCGGGACTTTTGTTCTAGTTTTATCTGAATGGTGTATAGCGTGCTGGAACTACTATCATTAGTTATCGACACCTGTGTCTTATTACTGCTTTGGGGCCCACTTGCCACGGGCCAGTCACGTGACGGATAAATAAAAATGGCGGACAACACTGTTAGTGATTGCATGGAATAGCGTGTTGTGATGAAGTTTCTTTTGAAAAAAGGCATGAAATATGCGGACATTTACAGAAGACTGCAATCACAATACGGTGATGTGACACTCAGTCGCAGTAAGACATTTGAATGGTGTAAACGTTTTAAAGAAGGCCGTACATCCGTGAGTGATGATCCCGGCTGTGGGAGCTCTCAACCCACTAGAGTCATTCCTGTGAATATCCAGTCTGTGGAACGCCTTATCCTTGAAAATCGACGCATAACCTGTCACTAAATTGCACAAGAGGTAAGTATTTTTATGGGTACGGCGAAGACTATTATTCATGAAACTTTTGCATTTTCGGAAGGAAAGTGCACGTTGCGTGCCGAGACAGCTGTCCGCTTTTGACTAGCAAAGAAGAGTTTAAGCCTGCTCGACCTCATACGGCTCACCGCACTATGTGCCATCTGCAAAAACTCAACTGGGAGGTATTGCCACATTCACCTTACAGCCTAGACCTCGATTCAAGGGATTTCCACCTGTTTGGACCCTTCAAAGAATTCCTAGGAGGTCAGCACTTTAGCACCGATGACGAAGGGCAACACTATCCTAAATTGGTTCAGACATACTGACAAATCTTTCTACGTTGAAGTTTTACAAGCATTACTTCTTCTCTTCTTCTGCGTTTGTTCTCAATCTCCCACTACCGAGCCCTGAAAGGGCTTCCCGAGTAGCAGGATGTAGTCCGGAGAATGGAATGCGTTGTGTCGCTAGTTTACAGCTTGACTGCGATATTTACACTTTCCGATCCGACACATCCGTATTCGGCGGAAAGAATTACTTAAACGCTGGGATAAATGCAAAAACGTTGCAGGAGATTATATAGAAAATAAATGGCATTTTGACTACTTGAAACAATTTTGTTTTCCTCCAAAAAAAGTTCCGGTTTGACTTGAACGCCCCTCGTACTTATGTAATGCTGAATTATACCGTCCAATGTAGACTAACTACAGATAGCGCCACCGTTATATCTGGAACTATCTGCAGCATCTAGAACGGCCTGTCAGTCCTGAACAGTGCCCGCAGGAATGCCGTAAATCGCTGATACCAATTATTGATATATCACCCGAGGCAGGTATGGGCAGAGAGTTCGCTGTTTATGTGTTTAATCCGAGCAGCCGACCGAGCTCCGATACAGTTCCCCGAAATTGTGTAGCAGTAACTGGGTTGATATATTTGAGCGTTATAAAACACAAGTTGACCCGAAAAATCATACCCAAAGTAAAAAGAAGTGCAGCTTTATTGCTATTGTGCGAACCGTGTATGATATCATTTTATAATAAAATATTATATGCTATGAACTACAATTTGGAGTGCTTTTGTTTACTGGAAATAAGATAATGATATCCATCAAGAAAACTTAGTTTTCCTGACTGATGCCGCGCCAGTATTAGCAGCGCTAGAACAACACAAAGATGAAGAGCTCGAGCAATGTATGTTATGTTCTCCATGACACAGCTCTCAGCAGAACACCCACGGTTTGTCATACAGTGGATCCCATCCCACTACAATATTGAAGGCAACGAAGCTGCAGACAACCTAGCAAAGTGTGGAGGAACATCCCCACAAACAGACCTGAGCAACACATATAATGAGGCCAAGACCATAATTAAAGCCAACTTCAGAGTAAAATGGGCTGATCAACACTCCGACTTCCGAAAAGAAGACAGCTTCTATAACTTAACTAGAGAAGAGCAAGTCATCATTTTCAGACTAAGAACTGGGCATAACAGACTCAAGGACCATCTTTACAACATAATGAGGATTAGGATAAATGACAGGTGCCCATGTGGGGAGCATATCATGACCGTAGAACACATTTTGCAAAGCTGCACGCTCACGCAGGAAAAGATAGAACAATACTGGCCTCGTGAGACAGATATGAGACAAAAGCTGTATGGCGATAAAACAGCCTTACAAACAACGGTGTCCTTTGTAAGACAAACCGGAACTTTGATATGAGGATGAACGAAGAAGAAGAAGAAGTTTACTGGAAATACATTTAATGAAAGGAGAAGAAGACTAACGTCTAGTCAGGCAAAACATACTGGTCAGACAATGTTAGTCAAGGACAGTCAAAACATACTGGTCAGACAATGTTAGTCAAGGACAGTCAAAACATACTGGTCAGACAATGTTAGTCAAGGACAGTCAAAACATACTGGTCAGACAATGTTAGTCAAGGACAGTCAAAACATACTGGTCAGACAATGTTAGTCAAGGACAGTCAAAACATACTGGTCAGACAATGTTAGTCAAGGACAGTCAAAACATAATGGTCAGACAATGTTAGTCAAGGACAGTCAAAACATACTGGTCAGACATGTTGGTCAGGGTCAAGCAAAACAGATTGGCCAAGACCCCCACCTCGGCTTCCTAGTATCCCTCCCTGGAAACAGGTTCTTATCATGACAGCTTTGCTAAGGAGGTGAGGGACTGACGAGATCCCCGTAGTAGTGAGCGACACGCAGATGAAGCCAAGCATAGCACAACTACCTTAAGGACCCTGGTCCACCTTCATCAGCACGCTCGGGATGTGAGGAAAGTTACTGCAGCCCGCCACTGAACGTCCTTTTCAGGGCGCACAAAAGAGTAAACCTACTCATTGTGGACAGTTGAAACAACAACAATTCAGTGGTGATATATAGTAATGTTTCGGTTGACCTTGTACTTATACTAAGTCATAAATCTGGATGGGGGACCCAGTGGTCTCGATGTAAGGTGTACGCCTTGGGTGGGGGACTCAGTGGTCTTGAGGTAAGGTGTACGCCTTTGGTGGGAGACCCAGTGGTCTTGAGGTCAAGTGTTCGCCTCGGTTGCTGGTTCCAATCACGACGCAGACGTGTTTTTCACGTGCATCATCCATTAAAAATGTCCCATGATCTCTGAGTAACGAGAACAGACAACCACATGCAGTCAAACGCACGTTAAAAATCCATTCACAGTTGGAAATTGGAAAGACTAGGCGTAGCAGTTGCTGCTTGGGCAAAATTAAAGATACAAATCTTCTCAAATTATTCTAGGAATTCTGGCCCCACAGAGAATATGTCGCAAAAAGGGGACTGTGTGGCTATAACATCAAGTCTTGGTTATGCGGTTAGCGGAGCGGCATAGATGGCGTCTGGCAGACTGCGTGTCTACCTTGCTCGACTTTACGCTTCCACAACCACCAGTCTTACAAAAAGACGATCGTATATTCCAGGGGCTACCAACCTAACAGTTGGAAACAGATACAGGGATTGACCAGGCATGTCCACCAATGGATTTAGGCCGGCCAAAAAAATATAAAACAAAGGAGGTCACATCTCCCCATGGCTAACGACACAAGTGGACTGAAGGACGTCACATCTCCCCATGGCTAACGACACAAATGGACTGAAGGACGTCACATTTCCCCACGTCTAACGACACAAGTGGAATGAAGGACGTCACATCTCCCTATGTCTAACGACACAAATGGACTGAAGGACGTCACATCTCCCCATGGCTAGCGACACAAGTGGACTGAATATAGAAATATCAATCTGGATAGAAATAGCGTGGAATCTTTCCGAGGCAAAGAGTGGAAGAAAAAGGCAAAAACATTATCTGGATTTCTGCTTTTCGCTCAACGGAAAGGTTCGAGTCACAACTACGACTGGCCACCTAGCAGAAAGCCTGTAACGGAGTACTTGCACTGTCACTTTCTGTAGCAACGGTTTTACATGTTGAGGTTGCTAGCCTCATCTGCAACTTTCTTATTCTTCTTCGTACGCTGTCAGACGTCAACTTGACATTGTTCGATACTGCCATATAGCTTGTCTAGTGTTGCCACTGGTGATGCCCACATGTGCTTTCTCTGGTCCTCGTATATCGGGCAGTTTTGCAGCAGACGTTCAGCGGTCATTTTCCCTGTACCACAGTTGCATTCGTAAGTGCCACTTATCTTCAGTTTATTGAATAGATGGTATCTCAGTCTGTTGTGGCCTGTGCGGAGTCTGAAGACCACGACCTGCTCTCTTCTGTTAAACTGGTAAAAGCCATGATTTTTTGTGTAGCAGTATGTTCTATTTCCAATTTGGCCATGTATCTGGCCCTAATAAACCTTTTGGACTCTTCGTAGGTCACACTAGAATCTGGTTGTGGTAGTCTTGCACCTTCTTTTGCCAGTCTGTCTGCCTCCTCGTTGCCTTGGATGTAACAGTGGGATGGAACCCACTGTACCACTACTCTTTTGGTGCGGTCTGCTAGCATAGTTGACAGAGTACTGTTCTTAAATAATTAAGTTCAGTATTTTTCTGGCTTTTTAGTACTGTAACCACGGCCAGGGCATCTGTAAGCAGGACTATCTGGCTTTCATTGCTTTCGCCTGTCAGCATTGCTTTTACTGCAGCCTTCAGTGCCTCTGCGTCCGCTCTGAAATTGCTTGAGAATTTTCCAGTTGCCACTGACATTGTTATTTTTCTACCATTTGGTAGACTCAGGAATACCGCTGCCCCTCCATTCTGTAATGTGTTTGTTACAGAACCGTCGGTGTATGCATGGGTGCAGTCCGTGCTTGGGTAGTTTTCCGCTATGTACCTCAGGGTTATGTCTCTTCTTTCTTTTTCCGTCTGGCTGTTCTTGTTTCCAATACCTGGTATATTTTCTACCATCCCCGGAATGATATGATGCTTCCATGTGGGTTTGCGTACAGTAGGGATGGGTTTTGTTGTTGTTATGGTGTTCATAGGGTTTTCGCTCATCTTTGCTTCGGCTATTTCTGCAAAGTTTCTCCGCTTTAGTTTCCCATTTCCAATTCTATTTAGTCTCTGATGCATTGGATGGTCTGTCAGTCTTCTGAGTTTCTCTGCTTGCTGCTGGGCTCTGCAGTCTCTTCTGTCGGTCATGGATTGCAGATTTGTAATTTTTTCAAGTTCTACAATTGGCGTTGACTTCATGCCTCCTGTTATAACTCTCATGGCTTGGTTTTGGAGTTTGCTAATTTTGCTAAAGTTCGCCTTTGCTGCTTTTGCCCATGCCGAACTGGTCTCACTCTTCCAGTGTACAGTTTCTTCAGTGTGCAACATTCTAACACTAAAAGTGTTTAACAAATAAAACTATATATATATCCTGTGCAAAACGTTGCTTTTTACAACCGCCAACCTATTTGAATGGTTTATATACTGTAGAATGTCTCTGACTTGTGGCATTCTCCGGATGTCACTACTCTGAATGGTTTATATACTGTAGAATGTCTCTGACTTGTGGCATTCTCCGGATGTCACTACTCTAAATGGTTCATATACTGTAGAATATCTCTGACTTGTGGCATTCTCCGGATGTCACCACTGTGAATGGTTCATATACTGTAGAATGTCTCTGACTTGTGGCATTTTCCGGATGTCACTACTGTGAAGGGTTTATATACAGTAGAATGTCTCTGACTTGTGGCATTCTCCGGATGTCACTAATGTGAATGGTTTATATACTGTAGAATGTCTCTGACTTGTGGCATTCTCCGGATGTCACTAATGTGAATGGTTTATATACTGTAGAATGTCTCTGACTTGTGGCATTCTCCGGATGTCACTACTCTAAATGGTTCATATACTGTAGAATATCTCTGACTTGTGGCATTTTCCGGATGTCACTACTGTGAATGGTTTATATACAGTAGAATGTCTCTGACTTGTGGCATTCTCCGGATGTCCCTAATGTGAATGGTTTATATACAGTAGAATGTCTCTGACTTGTGGCATTCTCCGGATGTCACTAATGTGAATGGTTTATATACTGTAGAATGTCTCTGACTTGTGGAATTCTCTGGATGTCACTACTGTGAATGGTTCATATACTGTAGAATGTCTCTGACTTGTGACATTCTCCGGATGTCATTACTGTGAATGGTTTATATACTGTAGAATGTCTCTGACTTGTGGCATTCTCCGGATGTCACTACTGTGAATGGTTTATATTCTGTAGAATGTCTCTGACTTGTGGCATTCTCCGGATGTCACTACTGTGAATGATTTATATACTGTAGAATGTCTCTGACTTGTGGCATTCTCCGGATGTCACTACTGTGAATGGTTTATATACTGTAGAATGTATCTGACTTGTGGCATTCTCCGGATGTCACTACTGTGAATGGTTTATATACTGTAGAATGTCTCTGACTTGTGGTATTCTCCGGATGTCACTACTGTGAATGGTTTATGTACAGTAGAATGTCTCTGAATTGTGGCATTCTCCGGATGTCACTACTGTGAATGGTTTATATACTGTAGAATGTCTCTGACTTGTGGCATTCTCCGGATGTCACTACTGTGAATGGTTTATATACTGTAGAATGTCTCTGACTTGTGGCATTCTCCGGATGTCACTACTATGAATGGTTTATATACTGTAGAACGTCTCTGACTTGTGGCATTCTCCGGATGTCACTACTGTGAATGGTTTATATACTGTAGAATGTCTCTGACTTGTGGCATTCTCCGGATGTCACTATTGTGAAGGCCTATCTGGCGTTGCTGCCTGATTGTTAGTACCTCGAGACGACGTTCCAGTGAAGCGTCCTTTGTTCTTCATTGGTTCTGGAATGCTTTCGCTACTGGTCATGTTTCACTGCCGTAGCGCACATTGGGAGCAGGGCGACTGAATCGAAATAATCAGTACACAGTTACGAGGGGAGTCTAAACTTAATACATTAACAATTAGACTCATCTGGAATTGCATATTTTCAACTTTATTATACTGTTCAGAAACGTGGACTATAAGCAAACAGTTGGGTGGACTAAAAATGTAGTTGTACAGAAAAATGTATCGGATTTCACGGAGAGAGAAACAAACAAATAGCGGCGTCCTGACGGGAGTAGGCATGGGTAGAGGACTTTGGAGAGAGGGCTTGCGCCCTGGAAAGACTATTTATAGGGCGCCACACGCATGGTCTACAAAGACGGAGACGACTATGATGATGATGATAATGATGTTGATAATGATGATAATGATAATGATAATGATGATAATGATAATAATGATGATAATAATGATAATAATGATGATGATAATGATGACAATGATGATACTGATAATGATGATAATGATGATAAGGATAATGATGATAATGATAATAATGATAATAATAATGATGATAATGATGATAATGATAATAATGATAATGATTATAATGATGATAATAATGATGATGATGATAATTTTGATAATGATGATAATAATGATGATGATTATAATGATGATAATAATGATGATTATGATAATTTTGATAATGATGATAATAATGATAATGATAATGATGATGATGATGATAAAAATGATAATGATGATGATGATAATAATGATGAGGATGATGATGATGACGATGATAATAATGATCATAATGATGACAATGATGATGATAATGATGAAGATGATGATGATGATTCTCTCAAACTATGTACTACTCACGAAAATACACAGTATCCAACAGCTGTTAATTGGTAACACAATTGTTGTTACATAATATTACACAAATAACTTACTTGTCTGATATCTGATATCCCAATCTGATATGTACATCTCTGTATCACTGTAACAATTCATGCCCACTCGTGATGCGGCTGCCGTTTATAAACTTGCCACACCTGGGCACCCGTAATTATTATGTAATAAAAACCACTTCCCACGCTTTCATACCCACTCCCCCTCTTGTCGCACACAATAAGGGCCTCTACCCTGCACTTCTAGTCCAAACCACACCACGGGCCGTATTGTACAAGTCGGATTCACCTGTCTGTCAGTGGCGTTTTGTTTATGGAAATGCGGAAAGCCGTTAATATCGGACGGCGTTTGGTTACTATTGACTTTGCTTTGCTCTAACTGGCCAGAAACTGCGTGTTGTTGTTGTTGTTGTTGCTTTTGTTGTTGGAAGTTGCTCGTGCAGAGTTAATTCTGCGCTTGACGTTTCTTTGGTAGCGGGTTACAATTACTTCCCAGGCATAATGAAGATGGACGTATGTCTGCCTAGCTGTAGTGCAATACGATGCTCATACTAGGCTAACTACTGAGAGATCACAGTATCTATTCCTATATTATGGCCAGGCTGCTGTAACGCATCTTGCTTTCAGAACCTAGGAGAGCGACAAAGATGAGAAGCGAGGTCCTCGGTCAATCTGTTTTTTTCTGAACCCGCTGTGAAGTGAGGGTCTTGGCTAGTATGTTTCACTTGACCCAGATGTGAAGTGAAGATCTTGGTTAGTATATTTCACTTGACCCAGATGTGAAGTGAGGGGTCTTGGCTAGTATGTTTCACTTGACCCAGATGTGAAGTGAGGGTCTTGGCCATTATGTTTCACTTGATCCAGATGTGAAGTGAGGGGTCTTGGCCAGTATGTTTCACTTCACCTAGATGTGAAGTTAGGGGTCTTGGCTAGTATGTTTCACTTCACCTAGATGTGAAGTTAGAGGTCTTGGCCAGTATGTTTCACTTCACCTAGATGTGAAGTTAGGGGTCTTGGTCAGTATGTTTCACTTCACCTAGATGTGAAGTTAGGGGTCTTGGCCAGTATGTTTCACTTCACCTAGATGTGAAGTTAGGGGTCTTGGCCAGTATGTTTCACTTCACCTAGATGTGAAGTTAGGGGTCTTGGCCAGTATGTTTCACTTCACCTAGATGTGAAGTTAGGGGTCTTGGCCAGTATGTTTCACTTGACCCAGATGTGAAGTTAGGGGTCTTGGTCAGTATGTTTCCCTTGACCCAGATGTGAAGTGAGGGTCTCGGTCAATCTGTTTTTCCTGACCCCGATATGAAGTGAGGGGTCTTGACCAATACGGTTCACTTGACCCAGATGTGAAGTGAGGGTCTTGGCCAGTGTATTTTTCGTGACCCTGACCCGCCTATACTGTCATTCAGATGTGCCAACCTACGTCGCCCAGTACATTCAGTCCCTGTAAGGTGTTTAATCCGGCTCGCCAATCACTTCCAAAATGTAAGTCAAAGCACTAAATGAATGAAGCATTTCGCCAAAGTTTTTGTAAGGTGTACATAATGAAATAACTGTCATGTATACATATCGAACTTGTATCTGTACACACAATTTAGCACGCAAACATTTGTGGGAGGTCGATTTGATGCGCAATAACTATGGCAGCAGTGCTCAGACCCACGTGACACCTATGTGGAAATAATCTTCATTAATGAAGTGACTATAAGGGGCATGTGGTGGCATGAGCCGAAATACGATTGACGGACCGAAATACGATTGAAGCAACGTGATGTGATTGAATTCCTGACGGTGGAAGGTTGTGTGCCCATCGACATGAATCGAAGAATGGCTGAGGTATATGGTGACGCCTGTGTGGATGTCCGTTCTGCCTGAAGGTGGGGGCACGGACTGTAAAAGGCGACAGTCCAGCTGCGTCGAGCCTGCATGACAAGGCTCCCAGCGGATGATCTATCACACATGTGAATGCTCACTACTACGGGGATCACGTACTCCTAAAATAGATATTGGCCCTCACGTGCATCAATCTTGATTTCGTCCCCACATTGAAGTGCGATTCGGCCAGAGAAAGGGTTTCAATTAGTCCAATGTCATAATTAAAAGAATGTTTAGTTTAGTTTAATTTAATCGAAGAATCTACGTAATTGCACACGGTCTAACCCACACGTGCTGGCGTTTTCCTCGACATTTTTGTCGGAGAAATCCAGCACAATGTGCGAATTCCGTAGCACGGGCATGGATCCCGTAATAAATTGGATAGATTTTTAATATAATTTAGAATTTTACTCGGGTCGCAGCCGTTGAACCTACTCTTTTCGATTTCCAATTGCCGATGGAATTTTAATGTGCGCGGCTCTGCACACAGGAGTCCAATGTCTACTGTCTAGTGATCCAGGGAAATACCAGAAGGGTTACGTACAAATAATCCCGGTTTCCACCGTGATTTGAACCCGCGACCTCCAGCATCCGATGCCAACGTCTTGCCCCCAGACCACTCAGTCCCCCTAATTAAAAGACACTTTCCATTAGTTCCTTTAGTCAGATTAGCCAGTAGATTGTACGAGACCGCCGTTAATCTGTTTTCAGGATGCCAACTATCTGCTTCTTCGTTCGTCCAGAAAAGGACGTTTGGACGCCGCGTCGTAGTTTATAGCGAGGCTGCGTTAAAAGAAGAATTCGTGGTGACTTAATACAGGTTTATAAAATGATCAGAGGAATGGATAAATTAGACTATAACAAGTTTAAAAAAAATACAGTCACCCACAAGAACAAGAGGGCATAGCTACAAATTAACTAAAGAGAGGTCCAGATTAGATATTAGGAAATATTTTTTTAGTCAGAGTGTGGTGAATGCTTGGAATGCATTGCCACGGAAGGTAGTGGAGACAGGGACAGCTAATGCATTTAAGAATAAATTGGATGCGCTTAGCTTTTAGAGCAAGGTGATGCAAAAGTAAACTGGTTGCAGAGTCTTCTAAACCAGTATAAAGACGTTACGTTAAGTTAAGACGTAAAGTTATAAGGGCCTTCGGACCGACAAATCCGATTTCAGTACGGCATTTTTGAAACCGGGTTGGCCTTTTCTATTCGATCCCTCCTTCTTCTTCTTTGTTAGTTTTCAATTGCTCGCTACTAAGCCCTGAAAAGTGCTTTGCAAGTAGTAGGATGTAGTCCTCAGAGCGGAATGCGTTGTCTCGCTAGTTTACAGCTTGACTGCGATATTTGCACCTTTCGGCCGACACATCCGTCTTCGGCAGATCTGATCCCTAATCTTTTAGACTGGCTGCATCGTTGCAATCTTTTTTCAAGTGCCGCCACTTGGAGGTGGAATAGGATCTTGACCAGTTATGGGCCACTGACCCTAGCGGAAGTTCATTTTAGCTCATCCCATGACCTCTTGAGATCGCTGGGGCATCCCTGATGACACCTCCACAAACTTACGCCATCCCTTTCTGTCTGCAGTTGCTTTTTGTGTCTCCTCTAATATGGCTTGGCTTCGTTCATTCTCAGTCTCCCACTACCAAACACTGAAACAGCTTTAGTAGCAGAATGTAGTCCAGAGAATGGAATGCCTTGTGTCGTAGTTTACAGCTTGACTGCGATATTTGCACCTTTCGGTCCTTCTTCTTCTGCGTACACAGTCAGACAGTAACCATTATTTTTTCGAAAAAAGCAGCGGTCATCCTGAGACTCTCGCCACTACCATACAGCTTGTCTTGCAGTTCCACTGGCAATGGCCACATCTGCTCTCTCTGATCCTCGTATGTCGGGCAGATGTTCAGTGGTCATTTTACCAGTACCGCACGGGCATTCGTCGGTACACCCTATCTTCAGTTTGTTGAATAGGTGGTACCTCAGTCTGTTGTGGCCAGTGCGAAGTCTGAAGACAACGACATGCTCTCTTCGGTTCAACTGGTAATAGGCATCGTTTTTGGTGTAACCAGTATGTTCGGTTTCCCATTTGGACATGTATCTGGCTTTGATAAGCCGTTTTGACTCTTCGTACGTCATACTGGTATCTGTTTGTGGTAGCCTTGCACCTTCTTTTGCCAGTCTGTCTGCCTCCTCGTTGCCTTGGATGTTGCAGTGTGACGGAACCCACTGTACCACCACCCTTTTTGGTGCGGACTGCTGGCACAGTTTGCAGAGTGCTGCTCTTAAGTCATTAAGCTCAGTGTTCTTCTGGCTTTTTAGCGCTGTGACTACTTCGAGAGCATCTGTCAGCAAGACTATATGGCTCTCATTTTCGCTGTGTGTTACCATTTCTTCCACTGCCGCCCTCAGGGCCTCTGCCTCTGCTCTGAAATTGCTTGTGTACTTACCAGTAGCGAATGACAGTGTTATTTTTCTGCCATTTGGTAGGTTCAGGAATGCTCCTGCCCCTCCGTTCTGTGTAGTGTTTGTTACAGAACCGTCGGTGTATGCATGGGTCCAGTCCATGCTTGGGTAGCTTTTCGTTATGAAGCTTAGGGTAGTGTCTCTCCTTTCTTTCTCACTCTGGCAGTTTTTGTTTGCAATACCTGGTATATTTTCTACCACCTCTGGAAATATATCCTGCCTCCAAGTAGGTTTTCGTACAGTAGTGATGGGTTTTGGTGTTGTTAGTGCGTTTATGGGATCTTCGTGCATCTTTGCTTTGGCTATTTCTGCAAAGTTTCTCCGCTTCAGTTTCCCATTTCCCAGATTGTTTAGTCTCTGGTACATTGGATGGTCCGTCAGTCTTCGGAGTTTCTCTGACTGCAGCTGGGCTCTGCAGTCTCTTCTATCGGTCATGGATTGCAGTCTTGTAATCTTTTCAAGTTCTACAATTGGCGTTGACTTCATGCCACCTGTTATAATTCTCATAGCTTGGTTTTGAAGTTTGTTAACTTTATCGAAGTTCGCCTTCGCTGCTGTTGTCCATGCCGCAATGCCATACTCGAGAACTGGTCTCACTCTTCCAGTGTACAGTTTCTTTAGTATGCTTTCGTCTGTTCCCCAGCTTGTGCCAGCAAGTTTCCTCATGATCGCCATTCTTTCTCTGGCTTTCATTCGGTTTCTCTCAATCTGACTTTTCCATGTCATGCGCCGATCAAATGTGACTCCCAGATAGGTTGGGTTGTCGTTTGGCTGCAGGATTTTGCCATTTAGGCTTAATTTGGTACTTTGGGGTTTTAATGAGAGCGAGAATATTGTGCACGTGGTTTTCTCCTCGTTTATTTTGACCAGCCATGAGTTCGCCCACTCTTCCAGCGATGTTAGGGCCGTTTGCATCCGGTTTCTTGCTATGGTGAGATTCTTTTCAGAGGTCCACATAGCCAGATCGTCTGCAAACATTGAGCTATGGACTCTTCTTGGTATATTCTCTGTAATATCGTTTATATATACCAGAAAGAGTGTGGGTGACAGTACTCCCCCTTGGGGTACTCCCTGCTCGAGTGTCACCTTTTTGCTCATCTGCCCTTGTACTTGGACTCTGGCCGTTCTTTGTTTGAGGTAGTGGTTGATCCACTTGTACATCTTCCCACAGACATCACTTCTTCTCAGCTTGACTCTAAGTCCGTCCTTCCAGACTTTGTCAAATGCCTTTTCCAGATCCACCCAAACAGCTACTGTGTGCTTCTGTGCCTGGTAGGCATCTTCTATCTCCTGGGCTATGAGGATGACCTGGTCCTCAGTGGATCTGTGCTGTCTAAAGCCGGCTTGCTGTGGAATTAGAATTCGTTTTTCTTCCAGATGCCACATCAGTCTGGTGTTTATCATCCGTTCCATCAGCTTGCCGACACAGCTCAGTAGGCTTATGGGCCTGTATCCATTCGGATCTGTTTTATCCTTTCCTGTTTTTGGTACTGGTACCAGTATTGCATCCTTCCATGCCTGGGGTACAATACCCCTTTTCCAGCTTTGGTTCAGGACTGATAGTAGTTTTTTCTTCGCTGTTTGGCCCAGCCCCATCAGCATTTCGTTTGTTATCCCGTCTTTTCCGGGAGATTTCCTTTTCTTTAGTGTTCTCATAGCCTCTTCCATTTCGCGCATGGTTAGTTTGGCCATCATGTGCTCTTCAGGAGCCGTATTTATGTTTTCGTGTCTCTTTAGCTCTTCGCTAATGTCTGTATGCTTATCTGCAGGGACCTCGATGTGGTTTGCTCTGGCATAGTGATCGACAAAGGCGTTTGCGGCTTTCTTACCTGTGATCAAGTTCTCGCCCTGCTTGATAGTAATTTGTTTATTTGACGGGGTTTCGTCGTTCATGGCTCTGACTAGCTTCCATAGCTTGTTCCCTTCTTTGTCCAGGTTTAAACTTTCCGTTTTCTTTTTCCAACTTTCTCTTGCTGTTTGCTTGAGAGTGTGTTTGTACTTCGCCGTGGCGGCTTTGAGGGCGATGTTTGCCTCCATGGATTTTTCACGTTCTGCCACGTTCCTAGCATTTGTTACTGCTTCTTCCACTTTCTGTAACTCATCATTCCAGTAGGGCTTATAGTTTTTCCTAGCTCCTCTTGGGATGGTTTCAGTGGCGGCTTGCATTATTGCCTTGCTTAGGCTCTCTACCATGGGCTTCATTTTGGTGTTTCGTGTGTTGATGGTTTCACACAGCCCATCTGTCAGGATTGCAAATCTGTCCCAGTCGGCTCGTTTGTAATTCCAACGTGGGAGCGGTTTTGTTTCCTGTGGGCCTACTTCCATGTCAATGGTTAGCCTGATCGGCCTGTGGTCGCTACCTGCCAGTTGGTTTAGCACCTGGTGGTCTATTTTATAGTGTATGTCCTGTGTGGAAAGGCCAAATCTGGAGTCGAGGTGGTATGCCATGTTCTTGAATAGAAGCTAGGGCTATCCTCCGGCCTATTGATTAGGGAGAGATTTGCATCTATCTCCCAATCTTCCACTTCGTCACCTCTGCTGTCTGTGTCAGAGTAGCCCCATCTCTCCGAGTGGCTGTTGAAATCTCCAACTACTATGCAGTTGGAGTCTCTGACCTCCATACTCGAGAGCGATAGGTCTCTGTTTGGTGGTCCGTACAGATTGAAAATGCGGAGCTTCGTCTCTTGAGCCATTATGTCAACTCCTACAATTTCTGCTTGTCCGGTGTGATTGACAGGTACCGCGCTACTCGGTATGCTGTTTCTGGTCAGTATCAGGACCCCTCCTTTGTGGCCTTCTCTATCTAGACGGAAGGTCTGGTATCCTCTGATTGAGAATTTATGGTTATTGTTGAGGTGCGTTTCCTGGATACATGCCACGTCAATCTTACCTTCATGCAGGTGGTGTGTTAGGGAAAGTTTTTTGTTAATGACTCCCTCCGCATTCCACTGTAATATTCTGAGGGTCTTGAAGTTTTGGCCAATAGACGTTACCCCATAGCCATGTGCCTTGACTCCACGACACATGGGTGGGTGACCACCAGTAGTCAAGGGTGGGCCCCTTCGAGGCGTGAGGCCCGGCGCTATCGCTGCCTGGCGGGTCTCCTCAGGATGAGCGCCATACGTTTTTCGAATAGGTTGTACTGCCATCATACTGTGATTTACGTTGCACTGTTTTGTTAGGCTTGCGGCCCCGTGCATCCGATTTCAACAGGCGTTTCTGTAGGAATGCCCTCCTTAGCCTTTGGCTGTCCCCAGCCTATCTGCAAGGCAGCAGTTGTTTACGATCAGAGTTTTCTCTCCTATGGAAGTTGTCTTACCAGACTATCGAGTCTTCACTACTCGTGTCTATAGGGTGCAATGATGATATGTGATATATGAGATGAACTGGTTTACCCGGAAGAGAGGCAGTCCAGTGTGTCTGTATCCCAGGATCGTCACGTCCTGCCAGAAACGTAGCATTTGCATTTGAGTGGGGTGTCTCTTTTTCCCTTTATTTTCTTGGCTACTATGCAGGGATGGTACGCCTAGCATTCCCCGCCACCTGGGGTGTTGACACAGTGGGGCAGGTGTGCAATGTCCGCTGGTCTGCATCTCTTCTGCGTCCAGTATGATAGTTATATGGCTGATAACGTACAGAGGTAGATATCGTAGCCGGAGTGCATTCAGCCAGAGGACAAGCCTGGTAATGTCACAGAGATGTTGTTCGCCTGGTGTGCGGACAACTCTCATGGTCGGTGGTTGAGTCTTGACAGTTCACAGTGAGGTGGCTGCTTTACTGTTTTCGACACCCCGACCAGGTACTAAGTCTTTGGTTGGTGTTTTTTCGCACCCCATCGCCGTATAGGGTGAGTATCAAGCAGTTGTCCGCCCGCTTTGACTTGCGGGCGGCAAGGGCCTCTTACTGTGGCTCTACCTGATAGGGCTGGGGCGCTAGCCCCAGGTCCCGAACATGTAGGAGCCTCCCATTGCAGTGGTGCTGAGATTTTGGGCGGGATTGCGGCTTACGAGGGTTCGGTCGCAATCCCCCACATGGTAGCCTCGCGCCCTTGGCTTATCAGCCTGGTACGTGAACCAAAGTGTCTGCGGCTCCTCTCAATTTGAGCTGGTTTTCCGTAGCAACGCCCAGTCATTTGTAGGGTAAAACTGACCTGTCTTCAGATGATCTATTTCCAGCACCCGTTCACTATTTGGTCAGACGAATTTATTGAGGGCTTTTGTTTGTCAATGACCAGGTATTTGAAATCTGCGGTTTCTGCAGAGTTAAAACACGATTTCCGTAGCGTTCTTTCATTTGGGTGTTTGAGAGCTGACTTGTCATCCGTGAGTCTAATACCAGCGTACGTTCATTATTAGACCCAAACGGCAGTGCTCTCGATTTGTCAGTTGCTCTACAGTATTGGCGTGTTCAGTCAAATTAAGCCGCAGATTCCACACCTGGTGGTGCCCTTCCGTCAATTCCCTTAGCGAGACAATCAAGTTTCTTAGAGGGTAGCCCCAAATTTTTCGAGGGTCTAATTCCAGCACATGTTCTCTATTAGACCCCGCGAGGGTGTACCTTTTGATAGTCATTCTGCAGTATTGGCGTGGTAAGTTAACTTAGGTCTCAGGCTCCACTCCTGATAGTGCTCTTCCGTCAATTCCTTTATCACACACTGGATGCAGACAGAACCGAGCCACAGGGGCATAACCCCAGAATTCTGGGGGTGTAAGTCCAGCACCAGTTCCATATTAGACCCCAGAAGAGTGGTCTCGGCATGTCAATCATTTCAGTGTTGGCCGTGTTGAGTCAAATTAAGCCGCAGGCTCCACTCCTGGTGGTGCCCTTCCGTCAATTCCTTTAAGTTTCAGCTTTGCAACCATACTTCCCCCGGAACCCAAACACTTTGGTTTCCCGGAAGCTGCCCGCAGAGTCATCGAAGCAACTCCTGCGGATCGCTAGTCGGCATCGTTTATGGTCAGAACTACGACGGTATCTGATCGTCTTCGCGCCTCTGACTTTCGTTCTTGATTAATGAAAACATTCTTGACAAATGCTTTCGCAGTAGCTCGTCTTGCGGCGATCCAAGAATTTCACCTCTAACGCCGCAATACGAATGCCCCCGTTTGTCCCTGTTAATCATTACCTCCAGTTCCGAAAACCAACAAAATAGAACCGAGGTCCTATTCCATTATTCCATGCACCATTATTCAGGCAGCCGAGGCCTGCTTTGAACACTCTAATTTTTTCAAAGTAAACGCGCCGGCCACCCAGGACGCTCAGCGAAGAGCACCCGTGGGAGAGAGCCGGCAGACGGTAGGGCAGGAGACAACGGGCAGTGAACCGGCGCGAGCCGGACCGCCCGCCTGCGCCTGACATCCAACTACGAGCTTTTTAACTGCAACAACTTTAATATACGCTATTGGAGCTGGAATTACCGCGGCTGCTGGCACCAGACTTGCCCTCCAATAGATCCTCGTTAAAGGGTTTAAAGTGTACTCATTCCAATTACGGGGCCTCGAAAGAGTCCCGTATTGTTATTTTTCGTCACTACCTCCCCGTGCCGGGAGTGGGTAAGTTGCGCGCCTGCTGCCTTCCTTGGATGTGGTAGCCGTTTCTCATGCTCCCTCTCCGGAATCGAACCCTGATTCCCCGTTACCCGTTACAAACATGGTAGGCATGTCACGTACCATCGACATTTGATAGGGCAGACATTTGAAAGATGCGTCGCCGGCACATGAGGCCATGCGATCAGCACAAAGTTATCCAGAGTCACCAGTGGGGACGCCGCAACCCCGCGAGGGGAAACGACGATTGGTTTTGAACTAATAAAAGCGCTCTTTCCGCGAGGGTCGGAGCTTGGTAAGCATGTATTAGCTCTAGAATTGCCACAGTTATCCAAGTAGGATCGTGTCATCTAAGGAACCTCGACTGATTTAATGAGCCATTCGCGGTTTCACCGTGAGACAGTGTGAACTTAGACATGCATGGCTTAATCTTTGAGACAAGCATATGACTACTGGCAGGATCAACCAGATATCTGTCGGAGACGTACGTACAGCACACACCGGTCGGCGGAGGAAGGGTGTGTAAAAAGCCTTGCTGGGACGACGGCCGCAGGGACCGACTGACGGGACGGACGGTTTGTTCCACCCGTCCCTCACTCCGTCGACCTAGGACCGCCTGACAGGGGCCTTCTACACGCACCAGACGACCGACCGACCGGGCTCGCTCGAGGAGGGATGGCAGCGCTCTGTGCAGAACGGATCCCAACGACCTCGGCGACGAATTTCACTGGGACTAGAGACACCATTTGGCCTGCCCTTCTCCGTAGGGAGAGAACGCAGGGCCTCGAGGCAACGATTCCTGCTTTCCATTTGCCGGTCACAAGCTCTTTGCGAGAGTCGGACCACCAGCGAGACGTACTGTCGAGCTCTGCTATAAGCCTTAGAGAAATCACCACGGACGGACCACGTTTCCTGATACGGACCAGACTAGGGCACCTCGGTGGAGGAGCCACTACCACAAACCGCACCCAATTCGCACTACGGGGAAAGGCAGGCGAGCGTTTTCCGCAAGCCCGCGCTATCGCTCCGCCTGGCGGGACTGAGATCGCTTTACGAACACTGGTTGAAATTGAGTCGCTGCGGCGAGACAACTACCCCAGATACCTTTCGGTCCAACACATCCGACTTCAGCAAGCATTTTTTTAGTACCGGGTTAGCATTCCCTCTTCGATCCCTTCTCCTTAGCTAGTCTGCCCTGCTGCAGCCTGTTATCCAGGATCACCGCGTGAAGGTGTAGAAGGGTCTTGGCAGCTTTGGTTCGCTGGCCCTGACGCTGGCAGTCAGTGTTGGGTCGCTGACCACTGCAGCTCATGCGCTGCTCGGCATCTTGATCCTGTCTCCTCTGAAATATACATATATTAATAAAGTGTAAGTAGCCAGCTATAAGTAGCTATAATTACCCTTTTTTGGCTAGTCTGTCCAGTCGGCCCTTAGAATGTACAAAACTGTTTTCATTGGTCCGTCTTTCTGACCTTAATTTGACTATGCTTGGAAAATGTTCCAGTGGTTTCCTTCATGCGGCTTACTTGACCCAGAGAAATTGCAACTCTGTGGGTTTTAGGGCCCCCGTGCTATTTGCTGTTGTTATTTAGCCTTTACTGCAGCACAGGACGTGCCGACTGCCTCTGACGGTGCTGGTGACCGCAATTGGCGCATTGTTCCGAAATCTTACTAACTCAACATTTTCCACAATTCATGGCTTGGAGGAACGCATCATATATTGCATGTGCTTATATCGTGAATCAAGAACAACTTGGTTGAAAGTTCCGGTACCAGGCCGTTACAGCAGAGAAGTAAGGAGACCAGTTCTAAAAAAAAAAAAAACCAAAGCACGAAACGGCCGACCTCATGTCTCAACGGAGATGAGCCTAGTTCTATCGGATGCGGTCTATAAATTAGGAAGTCCCATATGCACGTCAAATAACAATTGCAAATAGAAAAGAGCGGGATGTTGCTGTACTTGGTCTGTGGTTTTTCTGTGGTCTGTCTGTGGTAGGTCTGTGGTTTGTCTGTGGTCTGTCTGTCTGTGGTAGGTCTGCAGTTTGTCTGTGGTCTGTCTGTCTGTGGTAGGTCTGCAGTTTGTCTGTGGTCTGTCTGTCTGTGGTCGGTCTGCAGTTTGTCTCTGATCGGTCTGTAGTCTGTCTGTGATCGGTCTATTTTCAGTCAATGGTTATTTCCACAGACTTGTCATTCTTCGAACGCTTTCAGAGTCTGCCCGGAGCTCAGTGATATCCTGTAAAGTCTGCGCACGTGTTCACATTATACTCTGCCCCTATGTGTTATAACTTTCGTTCACATGTTTATCATTGCTATTATATTATCAATAACACATTTATCATGCCCCTGGCCGACCCACACACAAGTGGTACTCTGTTGATATATATTTTGTGCTATTCAGTTAAGTACCTTTTGTTTTACAATTTCATTTACTCGGTAATATCATTAATTCCTTTCTCTATGAGTTGCTAGCTCTTATCTGTGTTTGTTCGTTGTCCCTGTCGAGCGCTGTTTGATATAATTCTAGGTTTTGTTTCCCTTTTCATCTTAACGTGTATAACCATACCTACACATGTTTTTTTTTCTCTTTTAAAAATCTATATTGCGCCGCAGCCTTGCTTAATTTTTAAGTGTTTTAGTCGACCTGTACTTCTACTGGAACGGATACCACTGTGCAGGTCCCAACTCTGACGTGAGGTGGATGTTGCCAGGAGGTGGATTTCTTAGCGAGATAGGCTCTAGCAGCCTATTACTCCGCTGCGGTTGGACAAGTGCCGTGGTGGGTGGTTAACCGATGTGCGAGTCCATCTTAAAAGATTCAAACACTAGAGCAAGGTAGAGCCGCAGTCTGTTAGGCGCCATCTATGCTGCTCTTAACAAACCACCTAACCATTTTCAGTGTTATGCCATGCCACACAGTTAGTCGCCTCTTACGACATATGCTCGCTGTGTGGCAGTGGTGCTATTGTTGTCCTCCTTATACACAAAAACCTCGGTGGACCACTAATTTATAAGTATTTACACAAATCAGGCAATTGTTGAGGTGCCAGGGCCGAAGACGCAGTGAGAGAGAAGACAGTAGTGGGGGTCAGGGAACCCTATCCGCCCAATACCCTATTCCGCATTCAAGGGACTAAGAGAATAGGGATCGTAGAGAAAAGCCAACTTCAGTGTCTTATACTGAAACCGCGTATGTAAGGTAGAAAGACAGAGATATCGCAGCCTCGCTGTAAACTACGACACAATGCAACAAAGCGTCCTTTTCAGGACGAAAGACAAAGACGAGCGAGCGTTAAGTTTATTCATCAGTTTCCTGTAGCACTTATCTTCCAACAAATGCTCATGGGTTTTCCAGAGCACCATTTCTCCACTAAGAACGCAGCGCAGCCCACTTAACAAGGACTTGAACATAATCCAACCATAACACAATCCAGAGCACCTGCTGTGTACACACTCATACCGAACCGTTGATCACCATCTCTTTGAGTGCCCAGCACTCAACGTTGTTAGCAAAATGCTTCATTCCCTGAAGCCAGATAAATTGCGCAGCATGCAAGAAGCTTAATTCAAAACTAACAAAAAAGTGCAGATACAATGGTACTGGGCATAATGACGAGAAACCGAGTGTCTCGGGATCAATAAACGAATTAACAACAACAACAACAATACCGGTAATAATAAGAACGGCAACTTCAACAGCAACAATAATAATAAGAACACATTCAACAATAAAATAATAACAATAACAACAAAAACAACAACAGTAACACCAACAATAACAACATTAACAACAACAACAACAACAGTAACAGCAAAAATAATAATAACAACAGTAACAACAGCAATAAGAACAACAATAACAATAATAATAATAACAACACCAATAATAACAACAAAACAAACAGAACCAACAGCACCAACAATAGCAACAACAAAATGAGCAATAACAACACCAAGAATGACAACAACAACCCCATCAACAATAACAACAATAATATGAAGAATGACAACAAGCACCAACAATTCCATCAAAAATAACACCAACAATAACAACGCTACCAACAATTACAACACCAACAACAGCAACACCATCAACAATAACACCACCACCAACAACACCAACAATATCAACACCACCAACAATAACACCCCCACCAACAATAACAACAACATCAACAACATCAACACCACCAACAATAGCACCAACATCAAATTTAACACCAACATCAACAATAACACCACCACCAACAATAACAACAACATCAATAATAACACCACCACCAACAATAACAACATCAATAATAACACCACCACCAACAATAACAACAACATCAATAATAACACTACCACCACCAACAACAACATCAATAATAACACCACCACCAACAATAACAACAACATCAATAATAACACCACCACCACCAACAACAACATCAATAATAACACCGCCACCAACAATAACAAAAACATCAACATTGACAATACCAGCACCAACAATAACAACACCCCCACCAACAATAGCAACATCACCACCAACAATAACAACACCAGCACCAACATTGACAACACCACCACCAACAATAGCAACATCACCACCAACAATAACAACAACAACCTGTGCCCTAAGCTAACGTCTCCTGACTGTGTCGAACCTAATTCAGAAGTACAGACTCCTTTCGACTCTCTCTCTCTTTCTTTCTGTCTCTCTCTCTCTCTCTCTCTCTCTCTCTACACCGTGTTATTCGTCTTCATAACAGATGCCCTATTTAAGTCTTGAATGGTTGAGAGATATCGTTACTTGAAGTTAACCTGTCTATATATGTTCTAGTTTTCGTGGCTAATTACAAGCTTTTATTTAGCTTGCCCTGACCGTAATCTGTTTGCGCGGACTTCTATTTCTCCTATTTTAACCAACTTCCCCATAACCCAGAAAGCAGAAATTGTGTACACAGCCTTTACCAGCGGGACCTGTTAATTTAGACTTGTTCTGGAATTAAACAAATCAAAAACCCCAATACACTAACTCACTAAAGAAACATCAACATGAACAAAATCACGTTCCTGCAGTGTAAAAAAAAATGTCTTAGCCTGCAAAACTTGTACTAAAAAACACAGTTTAAAAAAAAAATTTACTTGTACTTATAATTTCTCCAAGATGGGTTAGTTGGCCCCTTGCCCAAATCATCCTTAGTCTGGATTAGCGTCGTCGCTCCTCTTCTGTATTGGCTGTAGAAGTCTTTATCTGTATGTCGTGTGGCTTATAGCGTTTAGTAGATCGATTAGCGTCAATCCGCGGTCGCAATAACCTAGTGATTGTGTCACGGCTTACAAACTTGCACGTGTTCGGATTAATAAACCTGTTAATTAATCCATTCAAAATGCATGTTAAAGTCGGGGATGCGAGGGGCCGGAAGGTGTAACCACAGAACAATGTAACGACTAACAATACAAATATCCAATAAGTTGCCACTTGCGACATGCATGGCAAGTTACAGTGTTATCGTTCTTTGTTTCTATTTTAGATCCCGGTAACACATGGACGGAGCTATATCACAAGATATAGTTACATGTCACTAGGAAAACAACGCAGCAGTCGCAGATATGACATACCAGAAATAACACAAATTTACAACAGCTAAATGGAGAGTTGGACATATGACATTACCAGAAATCAAGTAACACAAATTTACAACAGCTAAATGGAGAGTTGGACATATGACATTACCAGAAATCAAGTAACACAAATTTACAACAGCTAAATGGAGAGTTGGACATATGACATTACCAGAAATCAAGTAACACAAATTTACAACAGCTAAATGGAGAGTTGGACATATGACATTACCAGAAATCAAGTAACACAAATTTACAACAGCTAAATGGAGAGTTGGACAGATGGCATTACCAGAAATCCCACATCATATTTTTACAACAGCTAACGGGCAGTTTGACAGATGATATACCAGGCATTCTGTTCTCCGTACTACATCCTGCTGCTTGCAAAGCGTTTTTAGAGCTTAGTAGCGGGGGATTGATAACGAACGCAGAAGACGATGCAGCAGAAACCTTACAACACCGATTTACAACAGTCAAAGTGACAGTTGAACACATGACATACCAGAATCCTTACGGCACCAATTTACAACAGTTTACACACACACACACTTACACACACTTACTTACACACACTTACACACACACACACACACACGCACACACTTAAACACACTTACACACACTTGCACACACACACACACACACATACACACACATACACACTTACACACACTTACACACACACGCACGCACGCACACACACACGCACACACACACACATACTTACACACACTTACACACACACTCACGCACGCACACACACACACACTCACACACTTAGCTCAAGAGGAAACCTCAACTTCTGGTCAGTTGAAATGACCCGAGAACACAAAGAAACAGTTCATTTCTTCATTGAGCCGTAAATGCATTGATTATCTCAGTTTATGTCTGCCTTTGGCTACTTAACTGTTCTCCGACCCCCGACACCTGTTTCCGGGGTAGCTTAGCTGGGAATAAATCGTTACATTATTACCTGTTTGTTTACGTTTATTACAGGTGTAAATCGACCAGATTCACAAGCCCGTGAGTTGATAATGATTGTACAGGGTGTCCAACTCGCTACCGACTCCTGGCTTTCCCTTGAAACATTTAAACCAATGGACGCAATTCAATACAATTGGACATGGACATAATGTGAACCAGAGGAACTATGTACTGGCTATTTTCTGCAGGATGGAGCTACATTCCCCACCTCAAATGTCAGCATAGCTGAAATTGCTTTCTTCTTTGAAGATCGTTTCATTTCTAAGAGACTTTGGCCACCAAGGTCGCCTAACCTTACCCGAACTGATTTCGTCCTATTGGGCAAGATGAAAAGGAATGTGTTTCTCAACAAGCCAAGGGATCTCATGGACCTGCAAGAAAACATTCAGTGGGAAACTGAGTCTCTAACTCCGGATGCATTGGTGAATACCTTCCGTAACACGAAGAGACGTGTGCAGGCATGCCTTGATGCTAATAGTGACCATGTACAACATTTACTATACGCTCACTATGTTTCTCACACACCAAGGTATGCCCACGTCAACGTGTATTGAATTACTTTCTTTGCGTTAAAAGTTGTAACAGAAAACAATGAGTCGATATTCGATTGGACATCCTGTATATGGTGCACGAGACATTCATAATGATTTGGAGGTTCTCAACCTATAATTCTGATATGGACTCTTTAATAATTGATAAGGGCTACAAACCTTTTTAATATTTGGGAACGCAGAAGGACCTCTTTGGAGTCTGGCATAATCTATGTACCTCTTTGGAAGTCCTGTGAAATATAGAGACCGCTTCTGGTAGTCTAATTGAACATATGGACCCATGCAGCTGTCTGGTGAAGTCTGAGAATTTCTCTGCCAGTTTACTGCAGTCTACAGACCCCTACGTAGTGTGTTTTTAATTGTGTTAAGATAACATTAATTGAGTTATAAATAATGTCAGGAAAATCAGATCCACAGGAACCAGCCAAGAAACGTAAACGAAATGACGAGAGTTTGATCTTCAAGCTGAGAACAGGTCATGTCCTTCTCAACAAACATCTGAATAGATTAGATCCACTACGTGAACCAAACTGCAGATTCTGCCACAACCACAAGGAGTCATTCGAGCACCTCCTGACTTTGTGCCTAGGGCTGGCTGATCTGCGGAACCTGCTGCTACCACCATACACCACCATACTCAACACGTTCTACACATCACTACAACACTTGAGGAGGATGTGTGCTTTTGATCGGGAGGCATTGGGCTGTCAAGACCTGCTAGCTCACAGCTAAAGGGATTATATCATCATCATCATCCACTGATCAGACAATGTTAGCCAGGGTCAGGAGAGATATACTGGCCAAGACCCTCACCTTACCTCCTCGTTGGTCGTCCTGGAAACGTGCTGTTGTCGAGGCTAACAGTCCGGTTAACGAGATGTGGTTCAACGTGATCCCCGTAGTAGTGAGCGACAAGCAGATGATGCCAAGCATAGCACAACGGCCTGGAGGACACCGGTCTACCTTCACCAGCACGCTCGGGATGGGAGGAAAGCTACAACAACCCGCCACTTAACGCACCTTTTAGGACGCACAAAATAGTAATTTACTCATTGTGGACATTCGCAAAGAATAACAACATTATCATCACAAACGAAGTGAAACATGGACATTAAATGCTGTATTGGAACGGACAATTCAGAACATGACAATGCGTAGTTTCAGAAAGTTCCTTGGAAAATAATATCACATCACTTCACAGATGTCAGTGTAAGTAATTCTATTTAACAGTTTGTTTGAACTGTATCCAGGTCTCTTTCAGTTGTTAAATTTCGAAAACGTTGTAATCGCTCGTCCAGAGACTGGTCAGGGAAATCGCGCTGGACTTCAAGACTGATCTACGCTTCCAGAGTTGGTGGCCTTGGGGTGAAACTCGCACTGTTTCACAATCCCAACAGATAGGATGTGAATTCCGGCGTGCTCAGTTTGGCACGCACGGTTTATTTTTGTTAAGATAGCTCCTCCACGTACTGAAAGTAATGGTAACATCATCATCATGTAGCATGACCTTTGCAGAACGTCGCTCCTATCACATCCCGTCTGAAGAAATCTCGATTGCTTACCAATCTCCAGCCTGCTCCAGAGTCACGCCCAAGCATTCCTTGACATCTTGATCCCGTGGCCTTCTTTGCCTGCCTCTGCTACTCTTTCCCCCTCACCCTACCTTCCAGTATCGTTTTATCAAGACCGTTGAGTTTTTTATGTGTCGAAAGTATTTCAATTTTCTGTTCATGATGGAATATATGAACCAGTTGTCTTCCATGCCCAACTCTTGTCGAGTGCCTGCATTCTTCATGCATTGTCCCTAATCTATGGTATCTTGAGGACCTTTTTATAACATTTCGAATCGAAAGACTGGATAATCTTTATTGAAGTATTGGTAAATGTTCGTGTCTTGGAGCCCAATGCCGCCACGGAGAAGAACACACGTTCTCAAAACTTGCAGCACATGACTAAAGCAGTCGCCGATCGACCGACCGGGCCACTGAATCATAAAGCGCACATTATTATTGAGCAGATAATCAGGTGGTCTAAGTCTTGTGTTGTTTCACAGTCGCATGTCTCATCATGAGGTGGTCTGAGTCTTGTGTTGTTTCACAGTCGCATTTCTCATCCTCAGGTGGTCTGGTTCTTGTGTTGTTTCACAGTCACATATCTCAGCCTCATGTGGTCTGGTTCTTGTGTTGTTCCACAGTCACATATCTCAGCCTCAGGTGGTCTAGGTCTTGTGTTGTTCCACAGTCGCATGTCTCAGCCTCAGCCTCAGGTGGTCTGGGTCTTGTGTTGTTCCACAGTCGCATGTCTCAGCCTCAGCCTCAGGTGGTCTGGTTCTTGTGTTGTTCCACAGTCACATATCTCAGCCTCATGTGGTCTAGGTCTTGTGTTGTTCCACAGTCGCATGTCTCAGCCTCAGCCTCAGGTGGTCTGGTTCTTGTGTTGTTCCACAGTCACATATCTCAGCCTCAGGTGGTCTAGGTCTTGTGTTGTTCCACAGTCGCATGTCTCAGCCTCAGCCTCAGGTGGTCTGGGTCTTGTGTTGTTCCACAGTCGCATGTCTCAGCCTTAGCCTCAGGTGGTCTGGTTCTTGTGTTGTTCCACAGTCACATATCTCAGCCTCAGGTGGTCTAGGTCTTGTGTTGTTCCACAGTCGCATGTCTCAGCCTCAGCCTCACGTGGTCTGGTTCTTGTGTTGTTCCACAGCCGCATGTCTCAGCCTCAGCCTCAGGTGGTCTAGGTCTTGTGTTGTTCCACAGCCGCGTGTCTCAGCCTCAGCCTCGGGTGGTCTAGGTCTTGTGTTGTTCCACAGTCGCATGTCTCAGCCTTAGCCTCATGTGGTCTGGTTCTTGTGTTGTTCCACAGTCGCATGTCTCAGCCTCAGCCTCAGGTGGTCTGGTTCTTGTGTTGTTCCACAGTCACATATCTCAGCCTCAGGTGGTCTAGGTCTTGTGTTGTTCCACAGTCGCATGTCTCAGCCTCAGCCTCAGGTGGTCTGGTTCTTGTGTTGTTCCACAGTCACATATCTCAGCCTCAGGTGGTCTAGGTCTTGTGTTGTTCCACAGTCGCATGTCTCAGCCTCAGCCTCAGGTGGTCTGGTTCTTGTGTTGTTCCACAGTCGCATGTCTCAGCCTCAGCCTCAGGTGGTCTGGTTCTTGTGTTGTTCCACAGTCACATATCTCAGCCTCAGGTGGTCTAGGTCTTGTGTTGTTCCACAGTCGCATGTCTCAGCCTCAGCCTCAGGTGGTCTGGTTCTTGTGTTGTTCCACAGTCACATATCTCAGCCTCAGGTGGTCTAGGTCTTGTGTTGTTCCACAGTCGCATGTCTCAGCCTCAGCCTCAGGTGGTCTGGGTCTTGTGTTGTTCCACAGTCGCATGTCTCAGCCTCAGCCTCAGGTGGTCTGGTTCTTGTGTTGTTCCACAGTCACATATCTCAGCCTCAGGTGGTCTAGGTCTTGTGTTGTTCCACAGTCGCATGTCTCAGCCTCAGCCTCAGGTGGTCTGGTTCTTGTGTTGTTCCACAGTCGCATGTCTCAGCCTCAGGTTGTCTGGTTCTTGTGTTGTTCCACAGCCGCATGTCTCAGCCTCAGCCTCAGGTGGTCTAGGTCTTGTGTTGTTCCACAGTCGCGTGTCTCAGCCTCAGCCTCGGGTGGTCTAGGTCTTGTGTTGTTCCACAGTCGCATGTCTCAGCCTCAGCCTCAGGTGGTCTGGTTCTTGTGTTGTTTCACAGTCACATATGTCAGCCTCAGGTGGTCTAGGTCTTGTGTTGTTCCACAGCCGCATGTCTCAGCCTCAGCCTCAGGTGGTCTGGTTCTTGTGTTGTTCCAGAGTCACATATCTCAGCCTCAGGTGGTCTGGTTCTTGTGTTGTTCCACAGTCACATATCTCAGCCTCAGGTGGTCTAGGTCTTGTGTTGTTCCACAGCCGCATGTCTCAGCCTCAGCCTCAGGTGGTCTGGTTCTTGTGTTGTTCCACAGTCACATATCTCAGCCTCAGGTGGTCTAGGTCTTGTGTTGTTCCACAGCCGCATGTCTCAGCCTCAGCCTCAGGTGGTCTGGTTCTTGTGTTGTTCCACAGTCACATATCTCAGCCTCAGGTGGTCTGGTTCTTGTGTTGTTCCACAGTCGCATGTCTCAGCCTCAGCCTCAGGTGGTCTGGTTCTTGTGTTGTTCCACAGTCGCATGTCTCAGCCTCAGCCTCAGGTGGTCTGGTTCTTGTGTTGTTCCACAGTCACATGTCTCAGCCTCATCATCCCTGTATCCCCGATCTCTTTTAGTCCTTTCTTCATCGCCAGTCTGGAGGCTATTGACTTCCGTGTTGCGTAAGGCAAGTGGTGACCAGGATAAGGTTCCCCTCGCAGCTCCATCAAGTGGTGACCAGACGAAGGTTCCCCTCGCAGCTCCATCAAGTGGTGACCAGACAGACAAAGGTTCCTCCCGTAGCTCCATCAAGTGGTGACCAGACGAAAGTTCCCCTCGCAGCTCCATCAAGTGGTGACCAGACGAAGGTTCCCCTCGCAGCTCCATCAAGTGGTGACCAGACGAAGGTTCCCCTCGCAGCTCCATCAAGTGGTGACCAGACAGACAAAAGTTCCTCTCGCAGCTCCATCAAGTGGTGACCGACGAAGGTTCCTTCCGCAGCTCCATCAAGTGGTGACCAGACAGACAAAGGTTCCTCCCGCAGCTCCATCAAGTGGTAACGAGACAAAGGTTCCTTCCTCAGCTCCATCAAGTGGTGACCAGACAAAGGTTCCTCCTACAGCTCGATCCAGGCAACCTGCATCACTTCATTTCATTTTTCAACGCGGCGTTTCCCGAGACTATTGTGTATAGGCTGTGTTGACTGTAAGAATCCTCGTCTAGATTTGAGTTGTGTGGTCTGCACCTGGTGTCCAAGCTTAGCTCCCTGTGCAGTATATATCTTCAACAAATACGCCATTCCATCCTATTTTGGACCTCATTACTTCCAGCTCTGCCTTCTTCTTTCTTTTCATTGAAAAAACTCGTAATTCGGCGATGCAAATTCCTTACGACCTTCTCTGTATCACGTCGCTTGCCCTTTTGACAGAGGGCCGTCTCCTGTTCTCAATCGTTGAATTTGAAAGAGCTATTCACCAAGAAAACATAGTATTCCTGACTCATGCCGCGTCAGTATTAGCAGCGCTAAAACAACACAAAGATGAAGATCTCGAGAAATGTATGTTCTCCATAACACAGCTCTCAGCAAAACAACCAAGGCTGGTCATACAGTGGATCCCATCCCACTGCAATAGTGAAGGCAATGAAGCTGCAGACAAACTAGCAAAGAGTGGAGGAGCATCCCCATAAACAGACCTGAGTATCACATATAATAAGGCCAAGACCATAATTAAAGCCAACTTCAGGGTAAAATGGGCTGATCAACACCCCGACTTCCGAAAAGAAGACAGCTACTTTAACTTAACTAGAGAAGAGCAAGTCATCATTTTCAGACTGAAAACTGGGCACAACAGACTCAAGGATCATCTTTACAACAAAATGAGGATTGGGACAGATGACAAGTGCCCATGTGGGGAGCATATCATGACCGTGGAACACATCCTACAAATCTGGATGCTCACACAAGAAAAGAGAGAACAACACTGGCCTCGCGAGACAGATATGAGACAAAAGCTCTATGGAGACGAAACAGCCTTACAAACAACGGTGTCCTTTGTAAGAGAAATAGGAAACTTGATCTGAGGATGAACGAAGAAGCAGAAGAAGAAGAAGAAGAATCGTTGAGTTTTGTCTTTCCCTATAGTTAACGTCCGTATTTGTTGAAGTTAGGGTGGCTCAAAATTTATACTGGATGATGTCGCCGACTCCATGTCCAACTCTCCTTAAGACATACTTGGCCGGTTGCTATACTACTATTCATTCTCCACTATCGTACCCGGCAACACTTAAATTGTTACCTTAAGGTATATTCCAGAGCTTTCAATTGTCCTGTAGATCAACGTCAAAACTTGAGGGTTGCCGTATGGACAAGGTCTTACTATATTTGGGCTTATACCGTATAGACAAGGTCTTACTATATTCGGACTAATACCGTATGGATAAGGTCGTACTATATTCGGGCTAATACCGTATGGATAAGGTCGTACTATATTCGGGCTAATACCGTATGGATACGGTCGTACTATATTCGGGCTAATACCGTGTGGACAAGGTCGTACTATATTCGGGCTAATACCGTATTGTCAAGGTCGTACTATATTAGGGCTAATACCGTGTGGACAAGGCCGTACTATATTCGGGCTAATACCGTATTGTCAAGGTCGTACTATATTCGGGCTAATACCGTATGGATAAGGTCGTACTATATTCGGGCTAATACCGTATGGACAAGGTCGTACTATATTAGGGCTAATACCGTATGGACAAGGTCGTACTATATTAGGGCTTATACCGTATAGACAAGGTCGTACTATATTCGGGCTAATACCATATGGATAAGGTCGTACTATATTCGGGCTAATACCGTATGGATAAGGTCGTACTATATTCAGGCTAATACCGTATGGATAAGGTCGTACTATATTCGGGCTAATACCGTATGGATAAGGTCGTACTATATTCGGGCTAATACCGTATGGATAAGGTCGTACTATATTCGGGCTAATACCGTATGGACAAGGTCGTACTATATTAGGGCTAATACCGTATGGACAAGGTCGTACTATATTAGGGCTTATACCGTATAGTCAAGGTCGTACTATATTCGGGCTAATACCGTATGGATAAGGTCGTACTATATTCGGGCTAATACCGTATGGATAAGGTCGTACTATATTCGGGTTAATATCGTATGGATAAGGTCGTACTATATTCGGGCTAATATCGTATGGATAAGGTCGAACTATATTCGGGTTAATATCGTATGGATAAGGTCGAACTATATTCGGGCTAATATCGTATGGATAAGGTCGAACTATATTCGGGTTAATATCGTATGGATAAGGTCGAACTATATTCGGGCTAATATCGTATGGATAAGGTCGAACTATATTCGGGCTAATATCGTATGGATAAGGTCGAACTATATTCGGGTTAATATCGTATGGATAAGGTCGAACTATATTCGGGCTAATATCGTATGGATAAGGTCGAACTATATTCGGGTTAATATCGTATGGATAAGGTCGAACTATATTCGGGCTAATATCGTATGGATAAGGTCGAACTATATTCGGGCTAATATCGTATGGATAAGGTCGAACTATATTCGGGCTAATATCGTATGGATAAGGTCGTACTATATTCAGGCTAATACCGTATGGGCCACAAGAGCAGGAAAACAACATTTTCAGATCTGGATGGAAGATGGGAAGGTACGTAAGTACGAGGATAGGGCAGCAAATAGGTCACGAAAGGCTATTTAAAAAAACACACCTTAATTAGATATACATTTGAAAACGATTTATTATTGCACTTACATCGTCTATCAGTAATCTCGAGGTAAGGTATCCGCCTCGGGTGGGGGAACTCAGTGGTCTAGAGGTAAGGTATCCGCCTCGGGTGGGGGAGCTCAGTGGTCTAGAGGTAAGCTATCCGCCTCGGGTGGGGGAACTCAGTGGTCTCGAGGTAAGGTATCCGCCTCGGGTGGGGGAACTCAGTAGTCTAGAGGTAAGGTATCCTTCTCGGGTGGGGGAACTCAGTGGTCTAGAGGTAAGGTATCCGAGTCGGGTGGGGGAACTCAGTGGTCTCGAGGTAAGGTATCCGCCTCGGGTGGGGGAACTCAGTGGTCTAGAGGTAAGGTGTCCGCCTCGGGTGGGGGGGGGGAACTCAGTGGTCTTGAGGTAAGGTGTCCGTCTCTCGAGTTCAGTGGTCTCGGTGAAGACCTACACTTTTTATTCACGTGGATCTTCTGGTGAAAATGCCCATGATCTCTAGGTAATGAGATCGGACTACCGTGTTCAGTGTCAAGCACGTTAAAAGTTCATTGGCAGTTGAAAATCGAAAAGCGTAGGCTTGACGCTGCTGCTCTGACAAAATTCAAGTTAAAAATCTACCCAAGTTATTTGTACCTTTTTTCCGGTGGTTTTATAAAGAACAGCTGTAAATGGCGCTGTAGGTCTACGTAGCTCTAGTGTTTGAGTCTCTTAAGATGGACTCGCATATCTGTTAAAATACCTTCTAAGAAACTGGTTAATACAGACTCTGTAGAGTCTTATACACCAGTAAAAAGATGTTAAGTTAAGTTAAATTAAGTTAAGTTAAGTTATTTGTTTCGTAAAGTTAAGTTGAGTGAATTTAAGTTATATTAAGTTAAGTAAGTTACGTTAAGTTAAATTTCGTTAAGTTGAGTTAAGTTAAATAAATTCAGTTATGTCAAGTTACGTTAAGTTAAATTAAGTTAAGTTTCTCAACGTAATTTTCACCAACATTGATACAGTTATCCCATTGTTCCAAGGCGCGAGGGCAGGCCCACTCGGTTATTTTTGTGTTCGTCAGTCAGCTGTTTGGGTGCCCACAGTGAGTACGCTTTCTGGAAATTGAATCAATCAATCTTTATGCTGTAGGATAAACTATGCGCACACCCTATTGCAGTTGCTGCCCTGTCTAGCTTTACTCGTCTGCTAGCTCGAATAATCATCTCCATTAGCCCCACAGACGGTTTTGTTGCGATCTGAACAGGACGACCAGGTCAAGCCTTGTCAGTCAATTTTGAGTGTATTTGAGAAAATTGGTCGACCTAGTTATTTACCGCTTTACGCGACAAACACTTCTCATCGCGAGCATCAACGTCATCGAAATGAACGACAACAGCATCATCATCATATTAATATCATCATCATCAATATCATCATCATTAACATCATCGTGATCAACGTAATCTAATATTAACATTATTATCATCATTACCAACATCAACATCACTAAAACCAACACCATCATCATTCCCAAGATCAACATCAACATCATCAACATCAACATCATCAACATCATCATCATCATCATTACCATCATCAACATCACCATAATCAACATCATCATCATCATCCTCATCAACATCATCATCATCATTACCAATATCAACATCATCATTACCAACATCAACATCAACATAATCAACATCATCAACATCACCATCATCAACATCATCATCATCATCATTACCAACATCAACATCACCATAATCAACATCATCAACATCACCATCATCAACATCATCATCATCATCATTACCAACATCAACCTCACCACAATCAACATCATCATCATTACTAACATCAACATCAAAATCATCAACATCAACATCAACATCATCATCATTACCAACATCAACCTCACCACAATCAACACCATCACCATTCCTAAGATCAACATCAATATCATCAACATCAACATCATCATCATCATCATCATTACCAACATCAACATCACCATAATCAACATCGTCAACATCATCATCATCATCCTCATCAACATTATCATCATCATTACCAATATCAACATCACCATAACCAACATCATCATCATTACCAACATCAACATCACCATAACAAACACCATCATCATTCCCAAGATCAACATCATCCTCATCAACATCATCATCATTACCAACATCAACATCACCACAATCAACATCGTCATCATTACCAACATCAACATCACCATAATTAACATCATTATCATTACTAACATCAACATCACCATAATAAACATCATCAACATCATCCTCATCAACATCATCATCATCATCATCATTACCAACATCAACATCACCATAATCAACATCATCAATTTCATCATCATCACCATAATCAACATCATCATCATCATCATTACCAACATCAACATCACTATAACCAACATCATCAACATTACCAACATCAACATCACCACAATCAACATCATCATCATTACCAACATCAACATCACCACAATCAACATCGGCAGTTCACCTGTTTTACTCTATTGCTTAAGAAGAACAGAAAACAAATAAAAACGTATATTGTAGTAAATAAACTAATCTAACGGGCACTTTTTGGGGTGTTTTGTTAATGAAATTCCAAAACTTATGTATTCCATTGCAGCA